>VDFB02279018.1:0-22017 GCA_007258455.2 Sequoia sempervirens
AGAAATTGATGGGTTTGGCTAAAGCCAATGATCCAATAATAGAAGGAAATTTGCTAATCTTACAACGAGATTCTTGTGAGAAACACAGTGTCAAATGGTTTAACACAAAAGGCTATATTTAAGTATTTCTCTTTGATATACCAAGGCACTCAAAGTTTGGATGGTAGAGAATAGTATTAATAGAACACATTGGTGAATATCAATTCACAAGAAAGTATAAGAATCGGTTGTGCCATGGAATAGTAATTGACCAGTCCAAATTGATGAAGGGAAAGAAGCACAAGTGGTAACACTTAATGGCAACTATCTGATAGGGAGTTAGGCTATGAATCCACACTAAAGATTCAAAAACTAGCTAAATCTTTGAATGAATTATGAAACGTTCAAAATGGGTTACAAATATATAATGCACAATTGCTATCTAGAATGTTCAAGCCAACATTAGTTGTTTCATTTCACAACTTCCCAGGAGAACTCACAAATGAGAAAATAAGTTGATAAACATGTTGAATATGGAGGCGTAGAATAAGTAAAGATTTACTTGATACAAATTTGCCTAAAGTACATGCACATTGAAACATACATATACCAGGAAGTTCCTTCCCACAAATCTTCTGCGTAAAACCTCCCTTTGCTTACTTTTCATCTTCTTCCTTCCTAATCCTCAACTGCAAAATTCTGACAACCCACTCCCAGCATAAAACAACAATAGAAGAAAAACTTACAGACCATTCTCTCTGAAAAGAACCCCCATTCAATTTTTCCAGGAATACCAATTTTCTGCACAATATTCAAAACTTTTTACAGGAAAATTACTTCCTTTTCCCAATACCACACAAAATCTACAAGCTAAGAAATTATCTTGCAGACCCAATTTTCTTCCCTTCCTAGAAACAAAAATCCATAATCCTGAAAATCTCTCGAAAAGATAATTATTTACAAAAGGAAGGTTGTTTGATTTTCGAAATCCAAAAATCTGATAAAATCTATAAAATCCCTAATAAAACACCAAGTTTCTTTTTCGACAAGTAGTTCGAAGTTATGCATGTGCAACATAAAAATCTTTCTATATTTTTAATTATTTTTGTTGTTTATTAATTGCAACATACCATTATAATATTTTATTTTATTTTAATATTTCATTACACTTTTAAATTTATTATAAACCATAAATATTAATAAATATATTTATATTTAATTATCAAAATACTCGTTACTTAATAATTTAATTTAATACATCAATTAATAAAAAAAACATTTATTAGACAAATTTAAACTAAACAAACCAAATATCAACAACAATTACCTAACCATAAATAGGGTTGAAAAACAAGACCTTGACTGACCGCAAACAATAGACAACATTGACAAGGTGACAGACTAGATACTCATCCTCTTTGAGGATGATGGGTAGGGTAGGGGACCTATTATGCCTTGCATAACAACCCCATTTTATTTTGGAATAAAATGGGTCCCCCTTTTTTTTGTTCGTCTTTGGTTGTTTGGTTGGGTCATGGGAGTTGTTTGTTTTGCTCCTAAGTCTTTCTTTCTTTTGCTCTATCGGAGGCGGGGCCAAAATCATAACTAAACACGAAACTCTTTCAAGGTTTCTAGTTCGGGTCTCATTCCAACTCTGACTATGTCTTCTCTTTTGTTTTTCCTTCTATCTGTTGGTTGTTTTTAACAACTCTTGAGTCAGTTTGTCTCTTGAACTGTTGGTTATTTTCTTGCGTTTTGTTTTTTCCTGCGCGGAAGCAGAACCGAGATTGGAACTTAAATTGGAAGTTTCAAAATTCTAGATTGCGTCCCCATTCTGACTCTGACTCCGCTCATTTGCTTTGTCTCATCGTTCTTGGTTGTTTGGGTCGGGTTTGATCCCCGCTCCAGTCCCGCTTCCCTTTCTACTTGTGTGTTTTGTTTCTTGCTTCTTGGTTGGGGAAGACTCAAACCCAGAATCAAACTTCAAACTTTGTAAAAGTTTTGTTTCGGTTTTGGCTCCGCCCCTGTTCTCTTGTGTCTTGTTTTGGTTCCTGTCTCGTTTCGATCCTGACCCCGCCATATGATAAGGGATGTCTTTTATGCTTAATACTTCTACGGTTCTGCCTCCGATGAAGTAGAATTGGACTAAGTAAATATTATCTTAGGAGGGTAGAGAAGGGTATTATATGTTTGACTAACTTGGATGTTTTGTTCATCTAATATAGAAATTTTCCTGCAAAAATCAAGAAATGTTGGGGGCATCAGATGAGGCTTCCCAAAGAAGCCAATCGGGTGAAAATTCATGGCAAGGAGTTAGACCAAAGAAGATCAAGGTGGAACAACTTCCATATACCTTGAGATGCAAACATAGGGAATTTACCCTCACATCTAGCAAAGTTGATTTTGACTGGGCTGATATCACTGACACCAATTTGGGCCCTTTTAACTATGAATAATTGCATGAGGAGACATTCATTGAGGAGCAAGTCACAAAAAGGACGGAAAGGATTGTTCAATCAGGGCTAGCACATGTTGCACTTTTCCCCTTATCTGTCCAGTGTCCAGAGTTGATTCTTGCAGCAGTTGGAACATATAATCCTACTACTAGGCAGTGTGTGGATGTAAAGGGTAATGTCATTATTGACTTAACACCTCAGATGATCAAATTCCTATTTAATGTACCCGATCCCAAGAATCCTAGGCAATTGAATGAGGCAGAAGTTTTGAAGCTTTATAGTGATAATAAGGAAAAGAATACATCTCACATGAATAAGACTTGGATGAGGGTGGAGAAGAAGTCTCTTACCAAGCTTCCAGACTAGCCTAAGAGGGTAGACTTTGGTAAAGATATTGCAGACATAATCATGTTCCTTTGTAGGGTGTTTGGAAAAAGGGATGCTTCATTGTTTAAGGAATGGATGTTTCCTTTCATCAAAAGTATTTTGGATGGAAGGAAACAATTTGACTGGCCACTGGTGGTATCAAACAACATTCACAATAAAATGATAAGAGTGAGAGAAACCAAGTGTTTCTTTATGACCTCCTATGTAGTTTATGCAGCTGCCTAAATGGGGATTTTTCCTGGACTTCAAATAGTGGGTATATTGGGGGAAGCCCAAGGACAAAAGAAAGTGTGGGAGAATTATAATCAACTCACCTTGCAGGAATCAGAGCAACATTATAGAAGGGTAAATGCTGCCTTTCTTTATGTCATTATTAACAAGATTAATGGTGATTTGGGATATAGGCTTAGTAGGGAGGCAATGGCTTTTGTGAAAGAGTGGGGGAATTGGTTTATCCAGTACCCCACATTCACCTATTTCAGGTTAGCAGGCTTTGATCGTCACCCCCATTTGTTGCCTAGATGTTGTGGTGATAGGATCATTCTAATGGAGTTTATTTATCAACCCTTGGCTGTTAATTACAAGTTTGGTACCAAACACAAGACTGGTTGCCATAAGTTTCCAATGAGGCTGGAAGTTTTTAGCTGTCCACACATTGTGGGAGCTAAGGCTATTTGTGATGAATTAATTTATTTTAAGTTAGGCTTGTACACTGCGAGGAAGCACTATGATCCTAAACACAAGTTGTAGGATTTGCTTCCTAGTCTCTTTGATAAGCACTTCAATCTGTTGGAGGATTTTTGGGAGGACTTGGAGGATGAATATGACCTTAGGAAAAGGAATTATGAAAGGATACCTATCCCACTCATGGTTGAGTTTAGGATAGAGGAAGACATTCCAGAAACTTTGTCTGGTGATGGGGTAGTTTTGGATCCCATGTATAATGCAGACAAGATTGGCACTAAATATCTTGATCCAATAGACTAGAATGTTGAAGAGACAATTGACATAAAGCAAATTGCAAGATCGATGTTGGATAGGAGTATTCACTGGGTGAGTTTGAGGGTTAACTAGTCTAAGGCTCAATCATCTAAGAAGAGGAAAGTTGCAGGTAGCACCCAAGGATATAAGAGGACAAAGAGAAAGATGGCACCTAAGGAACCCTTAGAATTTATGTCTTTTAATGCATAAGAGGAGGTGGTCCCTCAAGATCTCATAGAGGTGCAAGAAGGTGAGAAAATCGCAGAGGTGGGTGCTTCTACATCTATTGCAGGGGAGGTATCTACTCAGCCCTCTGATACACAACAACTAGGTCAAGAATCACCAAAGGGATCCCTCTATGATGAAGCAAAGGTCTTAAAAGAAATGGAGGCTAAAATTGAGATACATGATATAGAAACAGATTTGGAGAAGACTCCATCTAATAAAGGGCATCACATATTAACATCTCTTAATATGACAGATGATGCGGGGACAGAACACATATTGACTTAGGAAGACCAGTGGAAAATATTTGAAAATTCCAAAAGAGAAGTTGATGCCAAGGCACAAGCTGAGGTATTAGCTAAGCAACAAGAGGAGGAAGCCAAGGCATAATCTGACTTGGCGATCAAGTAGAAGGAGTTGGAAGATAAGGTCAAGATTGATGAATTAGCTGAACAACAACAAAAAAAGGAGTAGGAGCTCAAGATACAGGAAGAGAGAGATAAGTTGATGTTGCAGTAGAAGATTCATAACCTTAAAGAGGAAAAGGCCCAACAAAGAAGAGAGAAAGAAGCTCTTGAAGCTAAGCTCAAGGCACAAGAAGAGGCTCATAGGAAAAGGGAAAAAGAGGTTGCTGAGATTGTTGAATATGAAAAGAAGTCCAAAGAGGCATGGGACTATGTTGAAGAGTTGAAGAAGCAGTGAGATCAAATGTTGGAGGACTATGTGCAGGATCATCATGGAAAAAACAATCCCTTAAGTGGCAAAAAATAAAAAAAAATCAGAGTTAGGCAACTTGATGTAAAAATTTGAATAAGTTATCTATATTATTTCCAAAATATGTAAGAATAGAATTTGTACCAAATTGAATGTAGTTTCTAAACTATAATTTTGTTTAAAAATCATTTGGTGAAAATTTGAAATTTCAATACATGAGTACTTAAATTTCAGGGAAAAAATAAGAAGTAGGTGTCTGTCTGACCACTCTAACCACAATAAAATAATAATATTTTTTTATAAGATTTTAGATATAAGTAGATGACTCATTCCCCAATGTGATGCATATTTTTGTAAAATTTTTTCCAATAAATAATTAATTATGAATTTTTATTACAACTTTTAAAACATATAAAAATTGTAGCATGTCGACAACATAACTTGGTCAAAACTTCATGAAATTCATTTTTTTCTTTTAATCCTATGGTAATGCAAAGCATACAATGTATTTATGTTTCATATTCAAAAAATGTGATACTGTTTGAAAGCTATAAATATATTTCAATCAGCCTATCAATCAGGGCTTTACTCTCAATTTGAATATAAAATGAATAATAATTAATAATTAAATTTAAAGTAAAGAACAATTTATATTGGTGGTAAGATGAGAATCTCCTTTAAAAACCCTTTTGTTTCATCAATTTGGGTAGAAAATTTTCAACCACATACCCATCATATCTATTTTTGGCCCATCATGGATCTTGCACATACCTGGAAGATAGGAAAGTAGAGAGGAGCATTTAATGTAGGAGTTGGGCTAAAAGGTTGCAAGAGCAGAAGGATAAGGAGGAGGTAGAAAAGTTAGCATAGGAGAAGGCACAAAGTGATCAGCAAAATGTATAGGAAGTTTATTCTCAACCAAGGCTTACAATGTTACAACCTTTGTCTTCCACTACTGTTGCTTCTTCTTCAGCCCAGGCAACCACTACTCCTGTTGCTCCTACTTGGTTAAAGCTGGACTTGGAAAGAAAACAAAATTTTCAACCACAACCATTGAACTGGGAGGAGATGATGAAAGAAATTGAGAAGGAGAAACCTAAAAAGAAGGCTTGGGTTCTTCACTCTACCAAGCTCACTGATGCTGGAGAGATCCTTGTTGAATGTGCCATACCTATAATGGACAAGAGCCGTGATGATATGCAAATCATTGATTATCAGTTGGGGATGGTTTATTTGGGAAGGCCTACAAGAAACCATCAAATGAATTTGATTGATATTGTGGCCTCTTCAACTAAATCCTAGATGATCAAGGATAAAAAAAGGAAGGATGAGCTTAAGGCTCAATTGGATCAACTGCATATATTTTTGAAAGATGTTTCAACTCCCATTTCCCAACAAGCTGCTCTTCCTGAATCTCCAGTTTTGTTAACAAAGAAGGAAGCAGATGATCTAGTTCAAATGAAAAGCAAGGTAGGAATGATGGAAAAATGGTTTGACAAGCTCAACGAGGAAGTTGATGATGTTCTTGTTGAAGGTTTTAAAATTCATAAGCTTGTTCTTGAATTGATAGAGGATCTAGATCAACATGCCAAGGATCTAGATAAGCAGGATGAGGAATACATAGAATGTGTTAAGAAGCTTGAAGATATTGGCAAGGTGCCTAAGTCAACCTTTCTTGAATATTCAATTCTTGAGCATGATAATGTAGATTTTGTGGAGAAAATTGTGAGCATAATAAGGTATAAGTCTAAGACTATTCATGGGCATCAAGAAGAAGTTCGAGAAATGAGCAAAGATTTGAATCAACAAATGGTTGAATTGGAGGCAACTGTGGCCATTTTAATTAATCTAGATTCCTCAGGAAAAGAAGGCCTGTCTTTGGATAAGCTAAGGGAAAGATGGAGGGGTAGGTTTGAGGAAATTATGCAAAAGGGAGACGATGGGGAGAATCTATTATTGGATCAATTTATGGATATCAGGGAGGAGACAAGGATTTCTAGAAAGGAATTAATCAAGTTAAAGGAGATACAGAAGTTGGTTTCTGCTAAATTTGAAAGGATCAGATTTGAAGATGATTGGTTGGATGGACCTGATTCGGGTACTCTTCAACTATTACTCTCCAATTATGATGAGTACATCCTTGAGCATTCAGTGCAAAAATGAATTGACTCTTTTTTCCACATGCAATATCTTCTTTTCTCCTCTTTTGTGGGGTTTTGACATGAGCTCAACTATGAGTTTGATCTGGTGGTTTCACCTTCTTCTTGGAATATCAGATTTTTGGTGCAACAGAGTAATCAGCTTTGGAACGAGGGTTCATTAGTCCACTTTTGTGTTTAGTTCTAGCTCCATTAATTGTGGATCTAGATTGATAATTGAGAGAAACTTGTGCATGTGGCACCTATATGTATTATTAGGTTCTATTTTGTAAAGGTCGGTTAATTGAAGAAGATCAACCACCTGATGATAGAAAATAGAGATTAGATCTAGGATTTCTATTTTTTAAGAGAGATACTCTGGAAAGTTCAGTTAAACTTGGTTATTTTACAGTTTTCATACATTTTCATGTTATTGTTTTGAAGTTTGGATCTATTTTGATAAGGTTAATGGTACATAATCAATCCATACGCCAGTGATTTTGTTGTGCTTAAGTGTTTCTTATTTGATGAAAGTCAATAGAAGGAACTGTATTCAAGATTATATCATTAGGTTATCTATGGATGAAGTTATTATCATGTTCATTTGATCTATGTTTAATGATGAGTGAGTGATTTGTTTTGAAGCAAGTTTAGTAAATGTTGATGGTATTTGAATTAGCACTATGGATGTATGTAGTAGCATAGTTTATTTTGTGGATTGCATCTTGCTGTGGTTCTGATTAGGTGGAATAAACACTCATTATTGATATGCATGTCTGGATATGTAAGAATTTTACTCATGTTTCTTTTGATTTGAAGCTATGATTCATCTTTTTCTTTTATTTAAACCCCCCCGCCCCCCAATGTAGATTAATTGATGTTATGCAGTCCTGTTCCTTATTACTAGCAAAGGCCCCTTGAACATTACAGTTATATCGACCACTGAGTGACATCAACATAATTGAGAACCAATTACCAGGACCTTGGGAGTTAGATTACCATGTGTTATCTTTCTCTTTTAGGAGATATAGAATAGTAATATTATGTTTAATGTTGTGTTGTTTTGACCCTCAACAGATCTGGCACTAGAAGGAGGGCCTGAGGAACAAGCTGGCTTGCATTGGGTCATTTTCACCAGATAGGTACAAGAGAGTTCTTAGATCTTCTCAGAACCCTGAACCACTCGTTGAACTCCAAACCCCTATCAGGTATAGGCCCCATGCTCGCAGAGTCTTGATCCCACCATTATTACCACCGCTCACCATACCTGGGTTTCCATCGAATCCATCCATATCACCTCATGGGCCAGACTCACCCATTCCACAACCTTCTCAACCAATATCACCACCAAGACCTATGGCTTACTTTGTGAATAGCCCCTCACCACTAGGGACTATCCCTGGGGGGATACACGATCTCCCTAAGAACCCAGAGAGGTTATGTCCTAAGTACATGCATGGAGAATCAAGAAGTGTCGAGGAGCACATACATGCATTTAAGGATGCCTGTACCCATGCTCAGGTGGCTCATTAGAACGTTGTGTGCAGATTGTTCCCCTATTCATTAGGAGACATGGCATACAATTGGTACCTAAATTTACCCCAAGGGTCTATTCTATTTAGAAAGACTTGAAAAATGCCTTTATCAATCAGTTTAAGGTTTATGTAGGCCTTGCTATTCTCTACCACCGGTTTGCCACAATAAGAAAAGAACACCATGAACCACTGCCTTTATTTAACACCAGGTTCCAAAGAATGTACCGAAGGTTGTAGGATCCTTACCTGGTTGCTGAGAACATTGCCATTTTGGCATACTTAAGGGCTGTGGACCCTTTGATTGGCTCATTTTTGAAAAGGACATATAATGCTAATGAAAATGATTCTTTGGCTAAAGTATATCATCTGGCCATCCAGTTGCAACAACAAATAAGTTTGCAATCCGGGAGTCTAGGAGGAGTTCTTCCTCCTATAGGATACCAAATGCCCAATCCACCCCCTTTATTCAATACGGTCCTAGGGATGTCCTATTCCCAATACAAACCTATGTCTGAGTTCCAAGCTTCACCTCCCTTACCATTTTTTAACAATGGTTCCCAGGACTCCTCCCAGCAAAATCACAATTACCAAAATCAAGCTGGAGGATCAAATTATGTTAATCAACCCTCTGCAGTGAAGACTGCAGAAAGTGAAAAGACTCTCCAACTAAAAAATGAGATGGAGACTCTCAAAAAGACACTATCTTAGATGTCTAACGACATGGATCAACTTAGACAGAATCCCCCTCAGAACCAAAACCAAGGTTTTCATAATCAGGGAGGGTATTCTAATCAGGGTGGTTATTCTAACCAAAATTCCTACCAGAATTCCAATAGGAATTTCCATAACCAAAGATCCTCTAATCAAAACTATCAAAATAAGAATAGAGGATACAATCAAAGGTCTAACAACAATAGGCCATGGAATACTGGACCCAATAACATAGGAGTTTCCCACAATTATCAAGTGGGAGACAAAAAGCCGCACACTGCCAACATGGCAGACCTCAACCTTATGACCAATTGGTGTAGACTACATGATACTGCGGTCCATTCTGAGGTAAATTGCCCAGAGATGGAAAAGATGGTTAAGATAGCCCAAGTTGATGCTCCATTTCAAGGTGCATCCAACAAATCTAGTGGATCAACAGATACTGCCATGGAATATGATATCTTTGAGGAAGAACTTCCATTTCCTAACCAGGAAGACAATGAAACAGTAGATGTGTACGATGCCCAAGATTTCCAAATCAAGGGAGGCCATTTCCTTAGAAATCAGAATAGAGGGCCATTCATGACCTCTTCCCCTCCTAATAACATGGTCCTACCAAATCAGAATGCGGATAATAATCCACCACCACCAAAGGGACCATCAGATTCTTAGAACAAAGGTAATCCACCTTTGATTCCTAATTATCAAGTTAGGAATGATTCAAAATTTGATTTCATTACAGAGATGTAGAGGCAAAAGACTTCAATGTCTTTCTTTGATATTTTGAAATGGTGCCCTGCTCAAAAGGAAATTTTGTTGAAAGCCTTGGGGGAAGCAGATAGGTCAAAAGGAAGAGAAAAGGTCACTCCCACTAATAAGATGAATGCAACACTCTATAAAGGTAAGACTGTTACTCCACCTTTCTTGTTATTTTAAGAATTTTTGGAAAGAATTTACACAACTGTCTGCTAGATTCTAGGGCGTCGGGAAACGTCATGCCATTTTCAATTTGTAGGAAGTTAGGTCTAAGTCCACTCCAGACAAATAAAAAGGTTATCCAGTTAGACAAAACATAAGTCAATGTGGTAGGAGAGCTTAAAAATATTCATGTACAGATTGGATCTGATCCAAGGATCCAAACTTATGTGGATATCCAAGTTGTTGATATCCCAGAAACCTATGGTATGCTCTTAAGCAAAGACCTAATGAAAAGTCTTGGGGGATATTTGTCTTTGAATTTCTCACACATGTGGCTGCCTTGGAAAGGGATAGCAAGCTAGATTAGAATTGAAAGTGAGCCTAGGCTCAAACACATGATCACCAAGTATGATTCCCCTAGTGAGGTAGCCTATTTTGAAACCGAGATAGGAGTTTAAAAGTAGGAGGAAATCATGACTTTTTCTGTACTTCATTCTGATGACCCACCCCTTCCAGAGCAAAATGACCCAATGATTACTATTAATCAGTAAGTCCTAATAAAAAAATTGCAACAAGATAGGATGGTACTAGGAGAGGAGGTTGATATGTGGAGTTTGTTGCTTCCCAACTGGTGTAGGGTCCATTACCAGAATCATTCTGAGTTAACTTGTCAACCCTGTGTAGATATCTTAAAACATGTCTCCCAGGTAGAAGAAACTTGTGAATGTCAATCTCAAGCCTCCACCAATAAATTTCCATTTGAAGCAAAGGATGCAACCATCCTTACAAGAGCCAGTCTTGCTCAAAGGGAATCATATTCTCATCTCGAGAAAAATTAGGTTCTATGCTCTGAACTATAACTAGAGATTAAGGAATCTCAATCTTTTCCAATTACACCTACCCCAAAAACACTTCCAATGCCTAGGGCATTGGTGAAAAAGGTACTAAATCATGACCTGACCCAAGAGGAGGTTTAGGAATCAATTCCTGAACAAATTTTGAATTCAGGAGAACCTTCTGGTGAACCATGCCCCCAGTTACCTTCAAATACTGATGATCAACACTAGTCCAAGCCGCCACATACTTCTGGCAAGCAAAAAACTGTAGGCCAAAAGAAGAAAGAGATCCCAGCCCCAGATCAATTATGGAGTCTAAAATTTGATGGCTCTAAGTCCAAATCAGGAAGTGGAGCAGGGATAGAATTAACCAATCCAAAGGGGAAGACTTACTTTGCTTCCTACAGGCTACAATTTGGTTGCACAAACAACGTGGCAGAGTATGAAGTACTTGCTAAGGGCCTAATGTTTTCCCATCAGAAGGTCACATCTCTCATGGTGATGGGGGATTCTGAAGTAATTATCAAACAGGTTCACAACCAATATACTTGCCATAATAAAAGATCGGCTGCCTACAAAAATAGAGTTTGGAATCTGATTGAGGACTTTGACGCTTTCAGAATCACTTTGATTCCTGGGGAACAAAATCAAATCGTAGATGCTTTGGCAGTCACTGCTAGTACTTCGGGGCCTATGCAAGACCCCAAATTGAAAAGATTTTCAGTTGAACTAGTTTCAATCCCAGCAGTCTTGGATAATGTCCAGAATTTTCAGGTCTTCGATGACGACCAACACATACTCACCTTCTTGGCAAGTTCTGATGTCTTCAAAGGATAGATCATAGATGAATCAGATAGAGATCGGGGAGAATGGGACACTAAAGGTTGTGACACGGAAAGAGTAATGAATTTGAAAAGAAATAGCATTCCCAATGGGATGGTAGCTTTAGAAAGAATATTTGATTTTGATCCTCAAACTCGAGAGAGAGTGCCAATGCAAAGTGAAGGAGGGAAGTACGAATCTATTAATTTGGTTGATTTGGGTCCCGAAAGAAATGTTCTTATAGGCAAGACCTACCCTGAGGAGATCAGAAATGAAATAATTAAGGTGTTAAAAGAAGATATTGCGGCAATTGCCTGGAGTTATGAAGATTTAAAGACTTTTGACACCTTTGTGATCATGCACACAATACCGCTGGAGCTAGAAGCCAAGCCCTTTCGTCAAAAGCAACGTCCAATCAACGCTTTGATCGAGCCATTGATATAGAAGGAAGTGCAAAAAATTTTATCAGCAAGAATCATCTTCCTAGTAAGGCACTCCATGTGGGTTTCCAATCTAGTCCTAGTACATAAGAAAAGTGGGGAGATTAGGCTATGTGTTGACTTCAAGAACCTAAACAAAGCCTCAGAGAAGGATAACTATCCACTTCCTTCTCTTGATGAGGTATTACAAACTGTCAACGGATCTCAAATGATGTCATTCTTAGATGGCTATTCTGGGTATAACCAAGTGCTTGGAAACCATAAGGAAAGGATGAAGACTTCCTTCACTACTAAGTGGGGAACATTTGCCTATCGACGCATGCCGTTTGGCCTCATCAACAGTGGAGCTACCTTTCAATGTGCAATGGATGTGGCTTTTAAAGATTTGATAGGTAAGTGCATTATTATATATGTGGATGACTTGACAATCTTTTCCAAGAAGAAAAAGGACCATGATGTTGACTTAGCAAAGGTCCTTAAGAGATGTATCAGCTATGAAGTATCTCTAAATCCCAAGAAATGTGTCTTTGGAGTTTCTGAAGGGAAACTTTTAGGGCATGTGATATCCATAGATCCTGACAAAGTTGAGGCCATTTTGAAATTGACGATGCCAAGAAGTAAAAAGGAGATGAGGTCCTTCTTCGGGAGGATTAATTTTGTAAGGAAGTTCATAATAGGGTTTACAGAAATTGTCAAACCCTCAACGAGATGATGAAGAAAGATCCTAAAATAGAATGGAATAATGAGGCTAAATCTACATTCCATTACAATCAATATCTGAGGCACTAGTCTTGACCAACCTAGATTACCTAAAGCCCTTTTATATTTATTCATTTGCATATGATCATTCATGTGCAACAGTCCTAACACAACGTAGAGGCGAAGGAGATGGAAGGCCAATTTCCTTCATGAGCTCGCCATTCAAGAATGTAGAAGTCAGGTACCCACCCCTGGAAAAATAGGCCTTTGCATTGGTACGAGCAGTTAAAAAGTTCAGGCATTACATTCTGAGAAGCCAAGTTATTGCTATAGTGCTTGATCCAGCGGTTAAGTCTCTCCTTATGTAAAGTGAATTAGGAGAAAGAAGAGGAAAATGGATGGCTATCCTACAAGAGTATGATCTAGAGATCCATCCAATGAAGCTTGTCCGAGGACAAGTTTTATCAAAGGCCATGGCAAATGTTGATAAGAATATTACCTGTCAGCAATATACGATGCACTCATTCACTAAAGATCCATGGTATACTGACTTGATTTTCTTCCTTCTCAATAACAGATGCCCAAAAGGAATGAATGCTACCCAGAGGAGGGCACTAAGGATGAAGAGTGCTCATCACATGCTAAAAGGAGGGGCTCTATATAGAATAAATTATGAGGGGGTTTACCTGCACTGTCTAGGTCAGCAAGAAGCCAAGCATGCTATGGCTGAATTTCACGGTAGGCACGGTATAGGATAAGGAACTGCAGATTCTTTGGCCCATCAAATCCTCAGGTCAGGATATTATTGGCCCCATGTGTTCAGGGATGCACATCAACACGTCAAGACATGTCATACATGCTAGACCTCTACATCAAAGGAGCGTAATCCAACAATGCCTCTACAACTAGTGTATGAGGTAAGACCATTTGCCCAATGGGAATTGGATTTTGTGGGGGTAATTAATCCTAATTCTTCTGCAGGACACAAATTCATCCTAACAGCTACAGACTATTGCACCCGTTGTACTGAGGCTCAACCATGCAAGATCAACACCATTGAGGTGGTTATCAAATTTCTTACTGAAAATATTGTTACCAGGTTTGGAGTACCGTTCACCCTGGTATGTGGCAATGGCCCTGCCTTTTCATCTATTGAATTCATACAATGGGCCTATGAACATAAAATCATTTTGAAATATTCCTCTAACTATTATCCTCAGGGAAATGGTGTATCAAAATCTACTAACAAGAATCTGCTAGAAGTGATAAAGAAATTACTTGAAAGTAATCCTAGGGACTGGCATACCCAGTTGAGATTTTCCTTATGGGAAGATCGAACCCATATTAAGGTTGCTCTAGGAAATTTCCCTTTTAAATTAGTCTATGGCCAAGATCCGGTTTTCCCCATACACTTACAGATACCTATTCTCAAGTTTATGCAGGAGTTTTATACAAAAGATGATCGGATTGAGGTAAGATTAAATAACCTTTTAAACATGGAAGAATAGAGAGACATTGGTCTACATCAATTCTTCAAGCATCAGGTTGTTGTCAAATGTTGGTTTGACAAAAGAGCTAAGATTAAGGTATTCAGAATCTCAGATCTGGTGTTGCTGTGGGATAAGGCTAAGGAGAAAAGGGGTAATCACCAGAAATTTGATAGACTCTGGCTAGGTCTATATCAAGTAGCCGAGATCTTGGGTGAGAACGCTTTTCGCTTGACTACCTTGATGGGAGAACTTGTTCCATTTCTGATCAATGGATAATTTCTCAAGCATTACTTCGGATCGTAAAGGTTTGAGTTCTGAATTAATTGTATATATGTATTTTGTGTAATTATTGGTTCTTTGTTTCTGTTGGTTGTTTGTTTGTTTTTTCTTTCTTTCTCTTTCTTTCCTTTTGTTGTTTTGTGTCTATTTTTGTTTTCTTCTTTGGGGATCCTCTTTTCTTTCCATCTTGAAATATAGGGGTTGTTATTCAAAGTATGTTGTTGTAGGCACTAGGAGAGAAATTAGTTTAGGCATTTTTAGGCATATCTGTCAGGAGATTTTGTTCTAAAGCTTATGTCTTATGGTCATTTTAGCATGAGTTTGAAAGCTATTAGGAGTAAGGTATACTATAGACAACCTTATGAACTATGATTGAAATCTGTCACAAAATAGATAAAACATTTGACTATAAAGTGCCTATTCATCTCAAGGTAATTATATCTTTGATTCAAGTGAAAAAATTGTTTCCCCAAAATTGTCATAGGATCCACTGTAGTTCTCAACCCATATCTCAGACTATTAATGTCTGAGTATTGAGAAGGTTTTTAAAAAAGAATTTTCACAAGTGAAGCCTGTAAAAGAAAGAGAAAAGAGAAATACTAAAATAAAGGAAAAATCAATATTAAATGGGTAATTCAAGTATCTCTATTGGGGCTATGGATGCCTATCTAGAAGTAGAGCAATGCTTTGAGAGAACTAGAGGTATCTCCGTCGGAGCTATGGACGCTTGATTGGCAGCAGAGCAATACCCAATATTCCATTGCACAACAGTCGAAGGACTCAACCTATGTAGCTTGGATCTTAGATATAGTTGTTTAGGTGAGGAGAAAGCTCAAATAAAGGAGGATGCACCATAAACATGCACACACTCAGATTCAAGACTAGTTTATGTTGGTTTTACATTTGAGATTCCAGCTCAACTTTACTTAAATATTTTGGTCACACTTTGCTAACATGTTTGATAAAATCACAAGTTTCTTTAAGTGACTAAATTCTTATATCTTAAAAATGGGTGGTAAAACCATTTTCTGTTGAAAGCATTTTGTTATGCCTTTGCATAACCAATTTTATTTTATTTTGAAACAAAATGGGTCCCCTTTTGTTTTGTTTATTCTTGGCTATGTATGTACATAGGGAGCACTTTCACAAATCAATAAGCTTCTTTTCAACAGTCAGGTCCTCATTGATGTGATAATTGTTTATTGGAATCTTGTACTGGATGGCATCAAAGGAAAGATACATCTTGGTCTTTGGAGATCAAAGGAAAGAAACATAATAGAGTTTGTAAGATATTTGTATACTGGATCCTTGTACTGGATGGCATCAAAGGAAAGATAATTATATGCAATCTTAGGACACCACAAGTCAACACTCCATTGATTTCTAAACTCCAAACTCCATATGTATCTTTGCGTTGATTGCTTTCTGTGTGGTGAGAATTCATTGATATTATAAACTTCACCTCCCATTGACATCGTACAGGAAGCATGTAGGTCATGCTCAGTTTGAGTCAATTCCCTGAGCAGGTCTCTGTTCTGTATATTGTGTTTCTTGCCTTGATCTATCAAGGGTTTTAACCTTTGGCCCTTTGAGCAAAGAGGACATGCTTGGTGTCTCCTGTCTCCTGGTTACTATTGGTCCCTTCCATCCCATTACTACTTGGTTGATCATGGCGCATGAGCAATGGACATCATTATAGAAAAATCAATGCCAAAAATATAGAAATGGTCACTCCAACAAGGCTGATCAAAGTTGAAATCAACAAACAAGGGTTGGCATCTGTCCCTTCTTTAATACTAAACATGATTGTCAACACTGAACTGGTGGCTGGGTATGATGGAAAGGACTGCACAAATCTTTCCCCCAGTTTGTGTGGATATATGTTAGAATGGCCTATTAGGTACGATTGACATAGATCCCCAAATGAGGACTTGTCCGTAGAGTTTGAGATTCAGGTAATGTGTCCTGTATAGCAGAAGGTAACAATTATAAGATTAAGAAAAAAAAAAATTTCTACCGTTCCCGGATACATATTGATATATTTTAGATAACCCTATGATGCAGACACTTATTCATTCTCAGATCTGCAAGTTAAAAGTCACTATCGATAAAAATTCAAACACAACATATGGGAGAAGAATATAGCAGTTGGAACACCAACAAATTATAAACCCTCACAAACCAAACAAAAATCACGAAGATCTCCTTTTATTTTAGACAAAAATGAGCAATTACATATCTCATTTCCCTCCTTTTATTCAGAAATAAAAATTTCCATATATCTAACAATACCATTAATTCTAGCCCAAAAGTGTTACCACATACAACCTAGTCCAAGGTACCAACAAATAATTCCTATTCTAATCCAACTGGAAAGGATTATGTCGAAAAACATATATATGGAAAACTCCCCAATTGTTTCCCATGACCAGAAAGCAGCTTTACCTTGTTCCCCCAATTCCAAATAACACATATTTTATTCATTACAATGTTTTAATTATGCCAATTTTTTTTTTTACAAATTACACCAATATATGTTCACTACTGAATGTGTAGTTGACCAAAAACAAAAACACGTTAAAAACTATTGAAAACATCTTAAATTTTTGTGGGTTTTTATTGGTGGTCTAATGAATGGGTACTGGCGAAGTGGTAAAGATGTAGGGGACAGAGGTTTAAAAACACCCTTTTTGAGCACCTTTTAGTTTACAGGTTCCATACGGTGCATTTTAAATACCCAAAAGCCATTTTTTTCTTTTTAAGGTCCTAACCTCATTTTTGAGAATCAAACCTTATTTTTGCACTATGCACAATGCACAAAGTTAGCTCTGGAGGCTATTGATACATTTCCGCTACAATAGCCAACATTTGTTTCCCTTTTCCCCCCCAAAAAAATAGGGAGTTCTAACTACTACTTTTGATAGAAAAACAAATTAACACCACGGGAAAGAGAGATTTAGTCATTTAGTGGTGCATCATCATATCATTTTTAAGTTTGATTGAAGTCAAAACATCAATTGTAAAAAATAAATTTGTTCTAAATTTCTTATTGGCTATCATTTTGTGATATTAAAAATGTGTTTTTTGCAAGTACTTATTCAGTCCTTGCTTAATGATATTCACAAATATCTAAATACATTTAGAGAAACACATTTTAGAAGAACCATTGACAAGAGATTAATGTTGTGTGAGAGATTCTACCAAAAAGATTTGAAACCCTGATAGATGTTGCCTTTCTTGGAGAAGGCTGTCCTTTTACTGAGTGTCAATAATTCCAATCTTTTCAAATATTTCTTAACACAGGACACCTTGCAGGGTTATTTGGAAAGTGACAAACAACAATAAAAGGGATGAAGCCCCTTCCAATTCCTCCTGCTTTTGGAACAGCACAAAAAAATATTTTAACTAGCACTTTCAAAGGTTTTCATTGGCCCATGGTCTTCACACTGCAGACGTAAATAATTAGGGGAAGTGGCTTCAGATACGGCCTTCCCAAATCTGAAGAAAGCATATGTGGATTTTTCGTCAAAGATATGGGGTGAAAAGGAAGTGGTTTTGTTGGATTTCCTTCTAAACAATGTTTCCAAGTTGAATTCTATGATTCACTGCCATACTTTATTTCTCATAATCTAAATGAAACTGACATTGAAATAAAAAAGTAGCTATTGTCTTTCATTTTTTTTTAATATGGTGTTATTATAAATTACCTCTTAAAAGTAAGTACAATGAAACAAGCATGGTAACTTCTACTTTCCAGGTTAATATAGAATTATTTCACATTTATTTTAACTGAATAGTTTTTGGTGTAGCAATGCTCACCACAAACAAAATAACAACAAAAATTTCACTCACCTTGTTATCACCAAATATTTATTACAAATGTTTTATAAATTTTACAAACAAGATTGCATTTATTTCAAACTACACTACATTACCATGTTTTATTTCAACTAAATAGTTTTTGGTGTAGCAATGTTCACCACAAACAAAATAGCAACGAAAATTTCACTCACCTTGCTATCACTAAATATGTATTACAAACATTTTATAAATTTTACAAACAAGATTGCATTTATTTCAAACTACACCACATTACCATGTTTGTTTTTATATAGTTTTCTATCAGTGTAACCCTTGCCACCCCACTGGTGCAAGTGCTAGTTAATGATGAATGGTGAAGGAAATTAATTAGGTGAAGATGAGTATGACAAATTGGTGATAAATTTTGGATGTTACACCAATAATCTATATTTGCAAATCATTTTACCTTAATCCCTAACACTAAATATATAGACATGAGAAAAACCATAAATTATTATTGGTTTATAAAAACTTTCGTTGAAAAATACTAATAAATTTAGGCATTCTATATCAATGGGCAAATCTCCACACCCAAATTAACTAGAACAAATTATATAAATTACTTTTACCAAACTTGAGTGTTCAAGTAGTCTTTACCTGTTTTCAAAAATTTGCCATGATTTTCTCCATGATTTACAATCAACTCCCTTTCACTATTGCTCTTTTCTTTTTTGGCAGCTCTTATACACCTTACAAGTTGTAGTAATTGTAATTAGCAACTTCTATGACACTAATGAGCCTTATACTTAGAAATAATATAAACTATAAGTGATACCAATTTTCACTTCAAGTGGGATACTCCAAATATGTGGGTGCAAACAATTAAATAAATAAATAAAAATACAACTCGCAATTGCACCTTAGGGTGCAATGGGTACGTTGAAGTAGTGTGGAATGTTAATTAGGAATATTTTTGTCTATTTTTCACATACCACTTAGAGGGATCCAAACATGACAAACAAAACCTCTAAATTAAGATGATAATAAATTTCCATGATTTTCCAACTAGATGGTAACATTCTATTTCCATTTGTAATGTTTTTTTTGTCAATTTGATGACAACTTTTTGTTTCCATTTGCTGCTAATATTTCAAAATCAGATAATACTTGATTTCTCTCTAACATATTAACATACATATAATTTTCTATCTGTGTAATCCTTGAACCTCCTCTAGATGCATTGTGTAGTTAATATCAAGAAGTATTTTACAACAACAATAAAGAGTGAAAAGACATTCTACAATGATATGAATATATTAAAAAGAATCATGAATAGTTAATAATAACATAATATTTAACATATGAATTTATATTTTCATACTCAAATTAATATTTCTTAATATTTTTTTAATAAACATATTTAATAATATTTATACTATTTTAATATCATCAAAATTAATTCGAAAAAGTGAATATTTAACAATACTATAAAATGCAAATTCATTAAAAAGTGGATATTACATATTTAAAAAAATCATAGTCAATACCTAAAAAGAAATATTTAGCAATACTATAAAAAGCAAATTCATTAAAAAGTGGACATTCTGATTTAAAAAAATCATAATCAATGCCTACCAAGACTTCGAATAAAATTTAACATGTTGCAATTGAATACAAGTCATTTCATATAAAGGAGTTCAATGCATACTGCTCAGTTATGTTGTTTCATCCTAGACGCATGTTTAATTCAAATGTTAGAAAATCTGCAACCATAACATTGTGGACTTCATTTTCAACCGGTAAACTTCTGAAAACAAGCAAATTCAAATTGCTTGAGCAAATCGCTATGCTCCACCTCCCATGGTCCGTCACCAAATGACAATGAAGCGGTGCATCAATATTTTTTTCTCTGATGATCCATCAATACACCTGTCAATTGCAGTCAAGAAAAACCCATCAATGGCCTGGATCGGAAGGTAGTTGGAAAACGGCAGAGCTGACGCCTATAATATTCCTTAGCCAAATCTACAACTATCTTAACCTAAATGTAGGGTACGCCTATAATATTCCTTTGCCAAATCTACAGCTATCTTAACCTAAATTAGGGTTTGTAACGAGGGTATGGTGTCCTACTCGGCATTTTAGGGCTTCTCCTGCCATGCTTACTCTTCCCATCCCCAAATATATGAAACTAATTAACGGAGAATTTGTGGATTCAGATTCAGGTGTCTGAAATTGCTAGCTATTCCATCTCAGTGTAAATAATCTTTTAATGAACTTATTTGTATCGCAGGAAGAACATTCGAAACGGTGGATCCTGGAAGAGAGATGTGATAATAAGTGTAGCAGAGGCCATTAAAGAAGATGTTGATGAGGCTATTAAAACTATTCGCGAGGCCTTCGATCATGGCCCCTCGCCTCGCATTCCTGGCTCCGTAATTTTGCCATCCTTTTCTTTTTCCTACACCAATGGCAGAAATTTGGGGAATTTACTAGAAGAATCGTTTTCTTTTCTACACTAACAGTGAAGATTTGAAGAATTTACCAAAAGAAGCTTGTGCAAGAGAGCGCCTGTATTGGCAAATTAATATCCTGATCTCACCATAGGCTGAAGTGCATGAATGCCTCCTTTAACATGGGAGAATGCTAGTGTGCTTCCCCCATGATCTGCAACACACTCCTCTGTAATGCCGCTCACACGGGAGCCGAAATCTTAAGTGACGAACTAACAATCCGTTTACTGCCGCAATTCAATCCCTGTTACGTATTGCGAGGCAAACGATCTCGATCAACGCAAGCAATTACAGTCTCTGCTAAGTTGCTTTTAAAAGATCAACGGTTGTAATTGAGGGAACTGTCAACCATGCCGTCTCCCTCCATCTGAACCCTTGAAGGAGAAAATGAGCTTCTAAAGCTCATATAGGGACACCCTTCGGCATAATTAAACAAGACTCCCAATACAATCCATGAAGAGGCTTCAAAATTGCAGCTGAAAATTTCCTTCACCAACATATAAAATTTACAATTTTTAACAAGCAAAAGTTTTCAAATTTAAAATATAACCTCTCATTATTATAAATCTATAACACCACCTTCTTATAAAATGCTCTTAAAAATTCTCAACATCATGCTTTACACCATATTATGGTTTAACAATATTTATAAGAATTTGTTTACACCATTGAATTGATTTTATCTGGTGAAACACTAAGTACCATGTACTAAGTGATTCATATCAAAGAAAACCATGGATTGTTTCAAGAAAATGAATCTTGAACTGAGTCTGTAATTAGGGTTGGAACACATTCTAGAAGCCTGAATCAGTTGTGCTTCTTTGCAAGCCATGAAACTCCTAAAACCACTAACCATGTGAGCCATCTTTAAAACAATCCATGAACTGCTGTGCTGTTATCAGATCTCAGAAAGTAATTACAGAGCAACAGCTAAACAGTTTATAATTCAACTGGCAATTTAGCATAAACAAAACCTTTATTCAACCGTATCATATAAATCACCCCAAACATGATGAAACACTATTAATCAAATCCAATAATCGAAACCAAAATTCGAATAATCAAATCTATACTATAACGTAAATCATCAAAT
>VDFB02279019.1:0-90429 GCA_007258455.2 Sequoia sempervirens
GATCCATTTCATGAGGAAATGATGCTGTAACTTGTGAAATGGATCTATTATAACATTAATAATAAAAACCTAACAAACTAATGTGCAGGAAAGATGAATATTAAGGTGTACACCAAGATTGGACAATGCAAAGTGCATGAGGATGGGGGCTAAGGTATAGCAGTAGGAGATCTGCCTTAATAAGGGGAAATTTTTTGAGTTTGGATTGATTTAATATGTTGAACTAATGGTGAAAAGTCAAGGATTAGGATCTGGAAGTGTTTGGAAGGCCAAGATCCAAGAAGCCCTAGTTTTGAGGCAATTTAGTGAGTGTTTTGTGTTTGAGGGTGTCAAGGGTGTCATAGGCGCCTAAAAACTTGAAAATCCTTGGTTTGGGAACATTTTAAGGTACTGTTGAAAGTCTTATGATCTGTATTTGAGTTTGGAATAGGGTTGCTTTGAAAAAGAGGGCTAATTAGGCCTATATTTTGAGGAAACAACAGATTTTGGAGAATCTGATCCAAAACAAGTTCCAACAAGATTTGGATATGTTGTGTAGCATCAAAAAATACATCTTAATTAGACATTTATTTGGGGAGTCATTTAGAAAAGTTGAGTGAAAAGTCAAAAAACCATTGCTAGAGGCCTAGTTGGGCTAGAAGCCTAGTCAAGGTGCAAAAAGTAAGTTGTGCTTAAGACAGAGGGTTGGGGCTTTGTAAACATTCAAGAAAAGTTTTTTTGAGTCTTTTAAAAGCTTCCCAAGGGTTTGGGTCCATAGGAGAAGGTTTTGAGTGATAAGTGCATTATTGAGGCTTATCTCCACAAGGGTGCCTGGAAGAGATTTGAGACTGCTTCATTGAAATCCTTGAAATCATTGTGTGTTTCCAAAAGTCCCATAGCCTCTGCATCAAAATCTTGTTACGAAATCATATCTTCTTGACCTTCCTGTTCATAAAGTAGTATGGATATTACTTAGACAAAGTCTACTAAAAAAGGGTTAGATCTCCTTCAAGAATATATCTTGCTTTTAGTTTTAATCCTTCATTCTTTTAAGTGAAATGTTGCTAACTAAGGAAAAACACAATCACAAACCAAATGGTCCCATCTATCAATAAACTTGCAAAAATATAGGTGTTTAACTTTTCCTTGAACCTATGTTACTTGGCATAACTAAGGAGTATTGGCAACTTCCATTGGTTCAAGTTATACAAAATAAAAGAGGGTAACTCCTCTCATATTTGATTCTTTTGTATTCTCATACTGAAATAGATAAAGATTCAACCCAATCGACCACAAATGGTGAAAATAAATTTCATTCATATAATATTCTCCAATGGGGAGGTTTCCTATTAAAAAATAAACCCTAGAAGGAACTAGTTATTCAAATCCCAAAAAGATAGGGTCACCACAACAAGAAAACCCTTGCATTCCCCAAATTTTCCCAATAAGATAGAGGTTATATCATCCCTAAATAAAGTCATCTCAAAGCACCCTAGCCTCAAACTGAGCTTAAGGCTCCTTTCTCCAAAGCCTACTCGCTTAATTATAATCACACAAGAATAACAATAAGATGTATTACATTTGTGTTGACTAATGAGATGTCGATACAAACAAGTTCAAGCAACTAAGGAAAGAATTTTACATTCATTAATAAATGCATTCTTAATTCACCTATTGATTATTCTGTTGTACAAGAAGACTTCAAGAAAGTAGACTCCTTTCTTACTTTTATGCATCAGACCTTTATGGAAAAAAACACAACAAGAATTGCTACTGCAAGAAGAATTAATAGAACAATAAGGTTTCACCCATAAGAACAAGGCACTCTACCATAATGGTCATTAATTTCTTATTATATGTCTTTCCTCAATATTTCATATTCAAGATAAGAATAGAGGAAGGAAAGAATTAAAACATGCTTGTTAATGGCTTGACAAGGTAATAGCAAGTGGTTTCCTACTCAATAATAGCTAGTCTTATATTGCAAAACTTTCTTTAGCAACCTGATTGTCCTTTCTAACCACACGTCTTTCCCTATTCATTGGTTTTTTCCACTTGAGATGCATGTAGCTGATCATTTTTCCCCACCTAAGTCTATACTTAAGTATTCTTTACTCTCCACTATTCTCTACATTTCTTCACTATCCTACCCCTATTCCTTTTTTAATTATCATATCTCCCTCCCTAGAATAGTA
Organism: Sequoia sempervirens; assembly: GCA_007258455.2. Classification (NCBI taxonomy): domain Eukaryota; kingdom Viridiplantae; phylum Streptophyta; class Pinopsida; order Cupressales; family Cupressaceae; genus Sequoia; species Sequoia sempervirens. The sequence continues at coordinate 2,175 of VDFB02279019.1, forward strand.
TGAGTAGAATTAGATATCTTCCCTTGCAAGAAATGGTAAATACTCTCTATCCAAGGCAACCCGATAGATTAGCAACCAAAAACTAATTTCCCAAGAGGTTATCACCATCCTCCATATCACCCAAGAATGAAACAAATGGGTATGACAAGAATTGGTTTTAAAAGGAGATATTGGCTTCAAGATTCAATTATGAAGTTGGTTTCACTCAAACCATATTGCTCCTCAAGAATTACTTGACAGGTATTCATATGAAATGATTGGAAGGAGTAATAGTTATCTCCTGGCATGAGGATGGGATGATCAAAGTCTAAAAGTAGAAAAATAATCACCTTAATGTATTACCCATGCTTTCTTTATAATTATATGACGCAGCTAAGAATCTCAAGAAGTTGACATTAAGAAATTATAGAATGCTTAAACAGTTTTAAGGATTTACTACCACTATTAACCATTGTGTCATGGCTTATTAAAGTCTTAACTTATATTGAAGTTTCATTTCAATATTTTATTTTCCCTTCACATATGCATGCCATGGTTTTTTATCATTCCTTATGTTGATATTTACATAAGGTATTAAATATAAATGATTTATGTCTCTTAATGCTATTTCGTGGCCTATGAGGTTTGTATAAGGCATTTAAATTATGCAATAATGTAAACATAAAAGTTCATGTTGCTACTAGAGATTCTAAGGAGAATGAGTCGAGCAATCTCTTCAAATCAATTTTCTCCTCTTTTAATAAGAGTTGAACCCCATTGTTAACTCTTGGCTTATGTAGCCGTTGTAAATTTTCAACATAAATTTAACATAATAAATATTTAAGAAATATTAGTATCATAGGAAAGGTTGATGACATAGTCATTATGTCGTCTATCTAGCATATTTTCCAAGATGAACAAGCTCAATGTTGATCTAAATGATAAACATTCTCATGCAACATGATAATGAGAGTCATCAAGAAAAATTGTTTAAAGATCACTCTCCATACATATGTGAAAATACTTATACATGAGTCATTTTCATTGTAATAACATATGCATGCATAGATGTATCCATACATATTTGGACGTCTATGTTTGTATGTTCACGGTATCTATGTCTTTGTACACATACACGTCTATGCATGCATCTATACGTATATGACTACATATGCTTACCTTGTCTCATGTATACCTATGTTCATTTGTTTTCATATATTCACAAGAGAGTTAATACCCTTAAAATAAACATACCAAACAAAAGGGTCGAATAGGACTCCATTGATTTGGGTTGACTTACCTCTAAGCATGCTAACAACATCCTAGATGCCTTAGGTTTACAGGATCACTACCCAACCAATGTTGAGCTCAGATGGCATTTCCCAAAGATTCATAACTTCTCCCTTCTCCTAGGTAATACCCCCCCTCTTTCTCTCTAGGGGTGTTCAAGTTGCTCCTGCAATCTCACTCGAGAAAACAAACAAGTAGTTAGTCTAGAAACCATTACCTCATGATCATATCATTTAATTTCATTAATAATTATTTTTAAAGAAACAAAATCATCTCATTGTATTTCATCATATTCATAACATCAAATCATCATCATCATTTCATTTGAATGTAGTAGCATAACATTGCATAATCCATCATAATATATATTTTTAAAGTTTCATAATCTCTTGAATCATCATACTAATTACCATAAAGCGAAAAGAAATTTTAGGAAGCTAGGGTGGGGTGTAACATACCTTCCCCCTTAAGAATCATCATCCCCGATGATGTAAAGTATCATAGCATATAACTAAAAAAATGATTAAGTTTCTATTCATGTTTTCAAACTTGAGTAGGAGATGGGGAAGATCTTTGTTTGATGTCATTAAAATTTTTCTCTCATAGCACTGCTCTCTACAATCTAGTCCCATTAGACCTTGCATTGAGTGACTTTGTGAATACACAAGTGGAGCTTGCATGATTCGAGCACTCTTTTCTCTTACTAAGATCTATCTCGGTACTCACTCAACATAAGCATGGCTTTCTTTTCTAACATTTGATTTTACTAGTCTTTTCTTGATCATCCTAATCTATTTTCCATTCTTGATAACATTTCTGGATTAGTGCTAGTCCTATCTTCTAGCCTTCCCGACTTATAGAAATTTGGAATTTCTTCCATGTAATGCTTCAATGGAGTCTTTTAAACTTATAGAATGTTATGAGTTATCAAATACAAACTTGACAAGTGGAAGATAATCATTCCATCCTTCCACTAGTATTGCTAATCCATGCAATACACACACAATAGCCCCCCCCCCTGATGCCTGATTTACTCTCTTAATCTGACTACTTATCTCTGGAGGATATGTTGAACTTATGTTCAACTGAATTCCAAGTGAGGTGTAAAGGGTTTGTCATACCTTGAAGTTATATGAGTGTCCCTATTTGAGTTAATCTTCTTAGGAACACCCTGTGATCAAACTCTACTTTACACAAATTTGTACTTGTGACTAGTACCCCACCTATCGATCATTTTTTTTAATACAAAATTGACTAACTTGGTGAGCTTATCCACCACTATCAAGTTTATTTTGTGCTTTCCCATCACTTCTAAAATACTATTATTCCAAAACCTCAACATACAAAGATCAAAACTATACTAATGATCTACCACTTCCTCTCTAGAATTTCATGAGAATATAAAAGTCCTACTAGGTGATGACATCTTTTTTTCACCGTCTAGCATTCTAGACAAATTGATACATACTTTACAACATCTTTCACATCAGTCAATAAATTTTTCACTCCAAATTGTCATGAATATGGCATTGATTAATATTCGTATCACACCTTATTCCCTAACTCCTCTAATTCTCAGAAGTCCATTGAATTAAATAAATGTCCTTCATGGAATTTTGTCACACTTGATTCTTGAAAATATCAAGAGTATCATCGAGAAGATATGTCTCCTTTTACATTGGGGAATCCACAACTTGGTTTTTCTCACCCTTCTAAAATAATTAATTTTAAAGTCATAGTCCAATTTCAGCTCAAAATTTTCTCTAATAAGCATTTAAATTGGTTGAATAACAATTTTTTTTAGACCATGTTGGTTTGTTAATATCTCCAAAAGTTGTCCAAACAATTAATGCATAAATAGTTAGCAAGTATGATCAATTTTTGATAGCTCAAAATCATGTGGAGCATTGTTTTGTTTATATAACTTCAATCCCATAACTCATAGGTGATAAATTACCCTTCTTAAATAAGCGTCTTTCCTAACCTTTTCTTAGGGCATCAAAGATATCTATAAATTGATCTTCCAATTCAAGAACTCATAGAATTGATATCATAATTACCTCATTCTTATTTGTTCAAAGACCTCTGACTCTTTCTTGACCATTTAAATATTTTACTAATAGCTCCTATAACTTAGCCTTCAACTCCAACAACTTTTTTGTGGTTATAAGAAAATCTAGGTGTAAGATTTTTTATTTTAGGACCATATTTTATGGAGAAGTCAAAAGTTTTCCCAGACTGGAAATACATCAAAAAATTCCATTGAATAGGGTATATATTTGTATCTGGTCTTTTCTTGATCCAAATACTTCTCTTCTTCCCCTCCTTGGTGTTTTTGAGACTTATTAAACATTAAAACATCTTAGGAGTTGAATTAATCGTATTCTTCTATTTTCTCCAAATTGATTGAAATGATTTAACATTCTTCTCATTTGGCTTTCTATAGTTGAATGACTATTACTTGCCTTATCTTACCCTCCTTGGTATATGTTGCAAACATTTTTTTTGTTCCAAGGTTATTTAAGTATTCTTCTGATTTGAAAATATAGTCTCTTCCATATCCAATTTACTCTTGGAATGTATTCAAATGATCTTTAAATGGACTAACATAGATTTACTTTTGTTTTTCTAGCATAGTTGATATCCTGTCAAGTCAAATTGTTTGCTCATGCTTATAGGATTTTGTGCATAAGGATTTTGAGGTGGTGGGTTAGGATAATATTGGAATCCATGTTGGGGTTGATGCACATTTTGTTGGATGTTCTGGTGAGAGTATATATTATGTTGTGGCACATGGTGTTGTCTTGGTGGTCAACTAGATTATGGAATGTTGCTGGTGTTTTGTGGTGGCACATTATATTGCAAATTTTGTCTTGGTTTCCCAGCTATATTGTGAGGTGCTTTTGAAGCACCTAGAGCACCTATATTTTGATATGACCCTTGTGTATTGATGTTACCTCCTTGTTTATGGGGAGGAACATATTTTTGTGGTTTTTTTGCATGGATATTTAATTGAGACATTTGTTGGTCCTCAGATCTTGACTCTCTTTTATCAACTATTGTCTTTTCTTAAGCTCCTCTCTTTGACTTTCCACATATTCTTCTATTTATTGAGTAGTCATTTCATCATAATTTTCAATAGGGGCAGAGTGATCCATGAATCCATGTTGGGTCTCTTCTCCTTGTTGTAAAGACATATTGTAGTCATACTCATTTTTCCTTTGGATTTACTCTTCATCCATTTGGGAAAAAACTCCATTTCCTGAGGATCTTCCTTCCAGCGAAGAACAAGACGACTAGTGTTTTCTTGCTCACATGGAGTGTGGGGATCTCTGCATAGATCATCATTATGGTATTTTGATTCATGCAATGTAGGAGGTTGTTCTGATATATTCCCATAGTTGGTGAATGTAGTATATGATTGTTTAGATGCTCCTTTATTCTTATTTGTATCATCCTTTGAAGGGGTATATCCATGTTTATCTATTCACCTACCATTGTTCTTCTTTGGACTTTCTTGATGCAAAGATCTTTTGTTGTTCATTTCGTAGGATGCTTTAATTCTCTGAACTATAGGGTTTGTTCTTGTCAAGATGTGTATTTAAACTTCCCAATCATGCACTTGTTGCTACAAGCTTGTTAGAGTCGCTACTCACTTTTATGAAAAGTTAGAAAAGGTTTAAAACTTCTTTAGATCTTTTCCCAATGGAGTCTTTTGATATGATGATTTTAAATGACTCTATGATGAAGGGCCTAGATTCAGAATTGGCTAGGTTTCCCTAGTAGAGTCTCCAATCTATTAGGCCTCAAAAATGTAGTTTTTTAGAACATAAGAGGGTTTCAATCTCTTAATACATTTTTGGCCAACAAACAAGGAAAATATGATTGATCACCCCCTACTCTTTAGGCTCTACAAAACCTAGGCGGGTGTACCTAAGTAATGAGGCAGATTTGAAAGCTTGAGAATGATCTTTGACTTAGGAAATCTACTCACAATGGCACATTGGGGTGAAGTAAATGCAATACTTGATGACTAATTCCTACAATATTCTTTGAGAATGAATGTATAAGTAAATTTTGTATGAAATGTGTTCTGAACTTGAACAATGCCTAATCTATTGGGTGAATGGAGTTAATGGATGGATGATGATTATGGAGATAGATTTGTATGATAGGTAAACCTATTATTCAACTTAACTCTAACTATTGGTTACTTTTAAATGTTTGCACCTTGTGCAAACGTGTAGGTTTATTTGCTACAGTACTCTTCTTCATAGATCCTAGTGTTATTCCCTCAAATTATTGTGATCTTATGAAAAGATTTTTAATTCTCTCTCACTAGAACCCAATCAGGACAATCACACAGTTACAACAAATGTGTCTAGAAAAATCATATAGATTCAAATAAATTAAAGGAACCACTTTGGATACAATACAACAACATATAAGCATGAAAATAAACACTGTAATAGTTGAACACTAACAACAAATTCACCAATTAAGCACAATATTCTCCATTATATTGCTTCAAAAGATGTAAATTAATAGCAAAAGTCTTGAGATATGAAAATGGATGGATGGAGTATGCAACCTATCTACTCATACTAATGGTAGTGATAATGATATGATGATAAAAATCAAACCTTGTTTTCCCATTTTATATGGGAAGCAACAAGCTACAGGCCCTTTTACAAAATGAGGTGATGTTTCAAAATTACACCTCTTCACTAACTACTTGCTTGATTAGCATAATTAAAGAAATAAAATAGAACTTAATACAATTTAGATGTTATGAGTCCATTAATCAACGTAGAAGGCTTGTGATCATTGATCTGGAAAATCTTTCTTCTCCATGATAGACATCCAAATGCTCTCGTCCCAGTGACCTACTCCTCAAAAGACAGATATTTATCTTCCCATTGAATATTGTAAAATTTGATGGCCATTTGTACTCCTAGATCCTTGGTATATTTGTTAAATGCACCTGCTATTGACTATCCAACAATGCTTTCACATCATTAAGGAACTTCAGGTATCCAGCATTGAAAACAATTAATCCATCTAGAATTAAATTACTTAGTATGTGAAGATTCATATCACCAACCTCCTGTATGTGGGTAACACACTTATTGATAATTCAACCAAACTCCTTTCTCCACTCTTCAAAGTCTCTCAATTGGTCATCACCTTTTACTATTTTTGGTATATACCAATTCTTTAGGGTGTGGAAAGAATCCATCTGTGTCTTAACCCTTTTGTCTTGTCCCTATACATACTGAAATTCATCTATAATCATTTTGACTATTTTCTTAGTTGGTTTTAGTGTTGTAGGAGCATCAATACTCCTTTGTAGGACTTTGCATAATTTAGACAAAGTGTGGTGTATATGTTGCCACCTTTTGAACAAGGGTTTCAACACAAGCGTATGTGCCTTTATTTGATCAACAGCTTGTTGGAGTAACTTATAACTATCATACACACTCTCCAATTTATCTACAACCAACTTTACCGTATGATCAAGAATCTTTTCTATAGCTTCACAAACTTGTCTCTTTACCTCATCATGTGTTTTATTATTGGCTTTCTTCATTTCATCCACTTCTTTCTCAATAGCTTGCATTTGTTCAACAGAAATATTTTGTATAACATCCGCTGGAGCACTAGGAGGCTTATATAACACCATTTCCATGCCTTCTAAGGCTCCTGCTCCTTTTAGTTGCTCTTTTAATTTTATATTTTCCATAAACAACTTATTAACTTCATTATTCAAGAATCTTTGATCCTCATATTATTTTAGTCTATCTTCCAATCCTTTAATAGTTGCATGAGTAAACATGGTCGAATGCATAGTCATTGTGGCTTCCTCCAAAGGGGTGGTGTCTTGTATTGTTCTTACCACAGCTACCCCTTTCATTCCATGTATCACATCTAGTAGTTTTGGCTTTTGTGTGTTCTTTTGCTTGATCCATATAGCTAGGGTTTCAATCCTAGGATTATACCCTATTCCACTCACTCCTTGATCAAAGTCAAACTCTACAACTAGCATTGGATCTTCTTGAGCCCATACTTGGTCAAGCAAAAACATTTTCTTAATTTTCAAAATCATTTCTCTAGCCTTTTGAGGGCTTATGTCAATGTTGTCAATCTTTAATTCCTTGAAGGTTTCTGCCACCATTTTATCCTTTTGGAATTCCTCCGTTCTCATTTCATTTATTTCCATTCTCTCCTCAAATTCTTTCACCTTCATTTTTTTCCAAAAATCCTTAAACTCTGGAGTCTTAATAAATTCATCATCTTCTATGAATCTCCTAGCTACAATTTCTCTCTCATCCTCATGTATTTTTGTATTTTCCTTTTCTATATCATCCATCCTTTCCTCAAACTTATGGGCATTGGTCTCATGGATTGGTTGATCAACCTCAACATCACCCTTCAATGATTGCAACATAGTGGTCACTTCTTTAGTGTCCCCTACTCCTTCTCTCTCTTCATAAGGAACCAATGGTTCAATGCTCTATGTCCTTTGTCTTTTAGGAGGCAATTGCTCCGTGGAATATTCAGAGGTTGTTTCTAGAGTGTGTTCTAGTATTACCTTACCACTATGCTCAAGTGAAGATATGCCTCCCTTTTGCAATATAAGTCTTCAAACCTATCAATTATCAAATTTATTCTTCTGATAGGGTCTTTCTCCTCAAAAAAGTATCCTAGGAAATCCTTGTGTTTTTTCTTCTTTTCTTCTTCAAGCTTCCTCATATATTCCCATTTTTTCCTTCTACTAAACACATCTTGATAAGTAATGCAATTTCTTATTACATCTTCTTCATAGTCCACTTGGTGTGCAACTATCATTTTGGTGAGAAGATTATGCCTTATATTATTCATATGATTTTTAGGATCAAAAGATCTTCCTTTTCCAGAGTCTAGTGAATATCTTGTCTTTAAATAATATTGCAATTCTTCCAATGTATCTGAGTCTACAAACCAATCTTCACACTTGGTTAAGTTTGGTAGAAATGTTCCCTTCTTCTGCTTATGCATTACATCTTTCTCCATCTACATCATTTGCCACATAAACTCTAAAAATGCCAGCCTAAGGGGCACAAATTTTGGTAGTATATGTGGAGCAATAAGGCACCCATAAACTCTTGTTATTGTGACTTAAGGGAGGAAAAAAAATCACCAAAATTATGTGTATGACCCTACTCCTATTTTAAGGCCAGAGATCTCAACAATTGTAGAATTTTGATTGGAAATCTTGGTATTGAATAACTAAGGACTCCTAGGATTTTGTGCACAAAATCTTCATATAAAATTCCAAACCTAGAGTTCTTACACCTGTTGTCCCAAATATAGCACCATTTTTGTACAAGGGTAGGATTTCCTTGCCCATCAATTCTGGCTAGGTCCATTCGTATAGTCCATTTGTCTCAATTATGGTATAGTATCAAATGACACAAGAGAGAATAGTGTCTGAATGTAATAGGTGCCCTGTCTTCTATGACTTACAAGAATCCATCATCCAATGCCCTTTCTAAATATGAAGAAAATTTGTATTCTATATTGGTCTCTAGATTCTAGATTCTCATGGCCATCATCATTAAATTTGTTGGCATCCTGTCTTGAGCATCCATCCCTAACACTTGGCACAGAGCTAGATATGTATTCACAAAATAATATTGAAAGTCTACCACAGTGATTGGCTCAGTGATGGAGAGAGAAATGGGGAGTGTTCTGTTTCCAATTCCTCTTTTCATGTATAGAGGGAGCTTATCACTCCTGTAAGTTCTCCTTAACCTAGTATACTCCTCACTTTTTTGTAAGTCTACCTTAGTCAAGGCCTTTTTATTCAAGTCAAAGCACTCAATGATAGCTGCCCTAGTTACCCCAACTAGTACCACGCCATTTGGAAACCTCACAGTTTTGGTAGCAGAATGATAATGTTTAGCTAATAGTATGATAAACTCCACATCAATGAATACATTAGGGACAATCAATTTGGCAAAGTCCAACACCCAGGGGTTCGACACTGGAACTTTCCCATTTCTCTTACTGAAAAAAACCAAAACAAGTCCCACCCAAATTTAGGAATGAGGGCATCTCTACAACCTTGCGTTGTATCTATGAGGAATTTCTTATTACCCTCCTTGGTGGACCCTGGAAGAAAGTCTAAAATGGATTGGTGAAGAGGCCTCTTTTTTGTCTTAGGTTCTTCATCCTTAATTTTAGTTTTACTTTCCTTTGCTTTTGATTATTTCCTTTTAGATGACATTTCTACTAAAACTTCAAGATGACAGAGCCTTTAGAAAATATCTAAACCAATTGAGCTTCTTCAGAGGGTTATTCATGTTCTTACCCAGGTTTTTTACACTTGCAAAGCTCCTTTCTTCATATCCTCGGCTCCTTCTACACCAATGTCTAAGTGCAGTGATAGGAAAATTCACTTGTTTTTTAATGGCACTGAGTTTAGTCATATCAGCATTAATGCCAACCTTCTACCAAATATCTTTGTCATAAACTCATATTCTCAAATTTGATTATGCACTATTGGATTCATATGTCACGGTGGCTTATGTGATCTATTGCATTTACTACCACAATCTATAATGATGCCACAATAGGTCCCACCATACTACCATTGTCACTTATCACACTGGCTATGGTATGGCAGTGTCAAGTTTTTGCCCTTTTGTATACGTTGCTTTCTATTCTTATGATTGTGGGACAATGCTATACATATCGCAATACCGTAGCTATACTATCCACCTCATGCAGTGTTGTGGTTTCTACATTCCTTTTAATGCTTATTGCTCTACCGCTTCACCTTGAACTTCTTCTCGTGGGGTGGCAGTGGATACCGTCTTACCGTGTTGCCTTAATCTCCTCTTTGTGGGGTGGACGTGAGTATCACTTTACCACTTTTCTTTAAACTTTTCATCACAGGGTAGCAATGGGTACCATGTCACCACGCCTGATGCATAACCCTCTGGTGGTATGGCAATCGATGCTTTATTTCATGAGTTATAAACCACCAGCCCACACAGGCTATATTTTGATGTTGCGGTATTGCAGTAAAGGCATAAAATGTTTTATTAATGACTGTCTAAAAGGACTAATGGATATATACAAAGGAGATATCAATGATTTTATGGATCTTCTCACACAAATTGTTGCATTTCATGTCAAACACAAAGTAAAACTAGAGGCAGTGGGTATTTTGATGTAGGTGAAATGTGGATGGGAATGAAGGTCGGTGGATAATGAGGAAGAATTTTTTGCTCCAACAGTTTCCACTTTGAAAATTAGTAAAAAATAAAATATTTATTAAAAAATTATCAAAAAAATTGAGCATAAACTACATGATGTTAGCTAATTTCTCACAGAAGCAATTTTAAAATTATCAAAAAAAGGTTAACCTCTTGAGGGAGCCACAAAAATCGCTAGGTTATGTTTTTTTGACAAAATCAACACCAATTTATATGGCTCCCTCTTTTGAACCCCTTAATCTCTACCATTTCCAAAAAAAAATAGTAGTTTAGAAAGTAGACTCGAAGCACTACGATCCTTTTTTTTGTTGCATCTAAATTTTTTGATTGTAACTATCCTCAATTTCACATCCAAGGTCAGTATTTCCTGATTTTAGAAAAAAAGTGGCCACTTAAGATCCCTTTTTGGCCCCCCATCTTTTTTCACTTACTCAGAGAGCTCTTTATATATGTCTCCCTCTCTAGATATTTATGTTTCTCATTATCTCTCAATCTCTCTCTTCCTCTCTCTCCCCTCTATTTCTCTCTATATTTGTCTTCCCTTCTATCTTTCTCTCTTTTCCTCTATCTTCTTTCCCTCTACATATCTCTCTCCCTTACTCTCTTTCTCTATGGACCAATTTTTCTCCCCAGGCTCTCTCCCCCTCTCTCCCTCTTTATCTCCCTCTACCTCTCTCTATATATCACTTCCTATTTGTGTCTCTATCCATTTCTCCCTCTCCCTCTCTCCGTCTATATTAATCCCTATATTCATCTTCATATCCATCTTCATCTCCATCTCCATCTCCATCTCCATCTCCATCTCTATCTCTATCTCTATCTTCCTCTCTATCTCTCTCTCCTATCTCTATCTCCTTACCTCTTTCTACATCTCTCTTCCCCTATATTTTCCCTCTATCTCTCTCTCGTATCTCTATCTCCTTACCTCTTTCTACATCTCTCTCTTCCCCTATATTTCCCAATATATGTATCTCTTAATCTCTCTCTCTTTCTATCCCTATCACTCCCTCTCTCTCCCTCTCCCTATCACTCCCTCTTTCTACACCTCTCTACTTCTCTATCATCTCTCTATTTCTATCCCTCTCTCTTGCTTCCTCTCTATTTATTTATATATATCTCTATCCCTCTCTATGTCTATCTCCATATCTATAACACACACACACACACCCTATTTCCCCTCCCTATCTCTATCTCTATATACATATCTCTCTGACTCCCTATTTCATCTTCCTTATCTCTATCTCTATCTCTATCTCTCTCCCTCTCTCTATCTCTCTCCCTCTCTATTACTAATCTTTGGCATATCCATTATCTCTTAATCTTACCCCCTCTATCTCTATCTTCCCATCTCTCCTCCTTTCTATTATTGTTTCTTCATCTCTCCCTATTTCCATATTGCTTCCTCTTTCTATATATCTCTACTCTCTCTATTTATCTCTCCATCTCTCCTTCCCTCACTCCCTCTGTATCCCCCTATCTATCTCTTTATTTATACCTTTCTCTCCCTTTATCTTCCCATATATATCTATCTCTCTCTTTCTCTTCCCATATATCTCTATCTCTCCCTCTCTCTATCTCCCCTTATTTCTATCTCCCTCTCTTCATCTCTATTTTTCTACCTCTACTTCTCTGTATTTTGTCTCTCCATCTCTCTCTCCTTCTCCCCCTCTCTCTATCTCTCCTTATATCATTATCTCTTTATCACTCTATCTCACCTTCTATGTCTCTCTATATCTCTCTCTCCCTCTCCCTCTATATCTCCATGTCTCTTCCTCTATATCTCTCCCTCTCTATCTCCCTATCTCTTTCTCTTCATCTATCTCTCTCCCTCTCTCTATCTTTCTATTTATTTTTCTCCTTCTTTATCTCTCACTCTATCTTCATATCCACCTTTATCTTCATTTCTCCCTCTCTCTATTCATCTATCTCTCCCCTTTCCCTCTTCCTAGACCTCTATATATATATATATATCTTTACCTCTCTATCTCTATCTCTCCCTCTATATCTATCAAGTATTATTTCTCCATCCCTATCTCTCCCTATCTCTAATTATCTTTAGCTATCAGTTCCTATCTCTATCTTTATCTTTCTATCTCTCACTCATTATCTCCCTCTCTCTCTATCTCTATATATCGCTCTCTCCTCTCTTTACCTCTCTCTCTCCTCTCCATTCCCCTCTCCTTCTCCATATCCATCTGCATCTCCATTGCTATCTCTATCTCTCTCTCTATCTCCTTTCCCCCTCTCTCTTACACTCTTCCCCCACTATCTCTCCCTTTTTTATCCCTATCTCTCCCTCTCTCCCTATTGCAAATATAACATGACTCTCTTGGAAATGAAGCCAAGTTATCTTCTTGATTTAGAGATTTTATTTCAGACATGTCTTGATCCCTATACATGGATGCATACTTGATTTGAATATATTTCTTCTCCATTGAGACCTTTGTCGCACAAACAACATCATTTGCTAAATGGCCTACCAATTGACCTCGTGTACTCTAAAAATTTATGCAAAAAATAGACCAACTTTTTTCCTAATTGTCCTTCCACACTTTTTGGCATACCCATTGCACACCAAGATACGGTTGCTAGTTTAAACATTTCCAACACTAAAATTCACTTTATTGGCATTCAACATGTAAAACTTTCAATTCTCATTCCAATGAGCTATTATACTAAGATGCCCATTAAATTATTTTAATAAAATTAGCAAACAGTAAAAATAATTAAATTATAGCTCATTATTACATCTAATTTATGGAAAATGTCAAAAAGCATCAGAATAAAAAATGAATACACTAGAGTGTTACAGATGCTAAATAATAAGAATTAGATGCAATCAAGGACTTACTATAAATAGGCGATCTCTCCAAGAATCTTGGAGAACACACTAGAAGCCAAAAATAACTTTGAAAAGTGTCATCTAAGTCCCTTAGATCATTTGAGCTTATTGGTAATATCAAATAACCCCTTTGATAAGGCTGACGCACACCAAGAAGATCAAAGCCAACTGCAGTGCAAGAGAACCCAAAAATGGGGACATTACATTTTAAAATTAAGCAATTTGCATATATTTTATATACTTATGTGACCCTAAGTCCTATAAGGTCTTGAGCTATAAATCTAGGATTGTGTATTTAAATGTATGATCCCAATCCTCTTGAAAAATTATTGACAACACATTCACACATTTGTCTCTAACACCATAGATTTTGTTGGTAACTATTCTACCTACACCAATGTCTATTACTTTTGTTTTTCTCTATCTCTATAACTTGTTGAATTAATGTTAAGGCTCAATTTCTAGCAAGGAAGCCTAATTCTCTTTCACATTGTTATAATAGGTCATGTCAATAGTTCTTATTGGTAGTAACTATTTTTTACTTACAAGGATATATAAATATTAGATGAACACCTTCTACTGAAGGTCAAATTCCACATATCCCAAAGTCATGGAAAGACATGATCACATCATCTAGGATATAATTACACACATTTGTGTCCATTTATAGATTCTAAAGGCATCTAAGTTTAGATTGCATCATTCTAATTTTTGTGTATCCATTTTTTTAATCAAAACAATAGACATCTCTCTGCTTAGTATGAAAAAAAGGTAAACCCTAACCTCCCTCATCTAATTTCTATCTAAAATAATCTAGTAAATCAAATTATTATCATCTAACTTCTTATATACAATAAAAATTGAATTTCATATATATATATATATATATTGGTAGGGCATGTATTATTAGCCGATAGGCTACATATAGTGTGAGATTTGAGCCTGAAACAAGTCTCATGCCTGCAAACCACTCTTGAGTCATTGGAAAACAAGTTTTAGCTACCATTCAATGGTAAACCAGCAACCGTTTAATGGTAAAACCTCCAAAATATCATGTAAAAGCCTCTAAAATCTCACTTATCACATTAAAACCAAACAAATATTGATTTGACAACTAGATGGGAACATTCTATTTCTATTAGTTTTGTTGCTTCTAGATTCAATTGTGTTCAATATTTTCTCATCCTCTTCAACTCTCTATCCTAATGATGGATCACAAAGTGTGATCTGAAACGTTGATGAAAAAATTGGAACACAATCAAATCCAAAAGCAGCAAAACTAATTTCATATGGATTGTGGAAATCTAATTGCATTGATTCTATTTCTATTTGTAATGTTTTTTGTCAAATTGATGGCAACTTTCTTTTTTCATTTGCATTGTTTTATGATTTAAATTTGTATGCAAATATTTCATAATCATATAATACTTAATTTCTTTAAGGAAAAAATCTAGATATTAACACTTATTATTAATTGTTTAATCAAGCCACATGCAAGTAGAATTTGTAGCGCATCCATGCACAAACACATACTCTCTAACATATTAACATACATATAATTTTCTATCGGCATAATCCTTGAACCTCCTTTTAGGTGCAAGCGCTGGTATATACTTATCAATAAAATCTCATGATTAAGTGTGTTTGAGTTGGAATAGTACTAGGATTGGTAACCGCTTGAGTTGGAGTAGTACTAGGATAGGTGACCTCCAGAAAAGACCCAATGTTTCACCTCTATGAACATCACCTAGATGCAATGAGTGGTAAGTAGACCATAATTATTTTTGTATTGTAATTGTAAAGTGGCATGGAATTAAAACGACGTCAAATGGACTAATCATCCATGCAAATCTTGGCAAAGCAGCAGCATGGGATTGTCAGTCACTCTGTACGTGACGACCCAAAACAGATTAGGCACTTATTGGTTTCTTAGTCATTTCTTTACCATAGAATCCCACATGAGAAAATTATTGGTTTCTTAGTCATTTGTTCACCATGGCTGAAATCAAGGCAAACAATAATGGCAAATGATGATACTTCAAGGACATCAATCTATGCTGTCCACCATAGAATCCCAGAGAATAAAATTCCAAGTACTGCAACATATTACTGGTGGGCTTATCGAAGTATGGAGGCTTGGACATTTGCGAGCAGGTAATCAATAAAGTATTGATTTCTTAGTCAATTCTTTATCATGGCTGAATTCAAGGCAAAAATAATTGCAGATGAAGATACTTCAAGGACAGAAAATCTTTGTCAACTAATCAACTTTATAGTACTCGTCTGTTTGTTACAATCTTACAATAATTATAGCCATTGGCGTGCATTTTTTCTATTAGGAGAAAACCAGTTTTGCGCCTAAAAATTGAGATAATTCTGGAGTTGTGCTGAGGAACCATGCCTGAATAATGTCGATTCTTGTCAGAATTCCCACAAATTACTGTTCCAACCGCAAATTCCATGCAATTATCGCCGAGATTCGCAATGACAACTTTATAGTAGTTTTCCTTTGCAATTTCAAATATTATAATTGTCTGTTACAAGTTCTTGTTCTGATTGTGACTTCTGAGAGAAATTTTGGTGGTCCCAAAATTGTGGAGTCGTATAAAGCTTAGTCCTACCCGACCCTTAAAGGGTAAACGTCGTCTCAGGCATAGCAACCAAATTCAAATATACATACAATACCGAATCTAAAGTTATTAGTCGATAGGCTAAATATACTGTGAGATTTGAGTCCGAAACAAGTGTCACACGTGTAAATCAGTCGTGGGAAAACAAGTTCCAGTTGTCGTTTAATGGTAACCAGCTGTCGTTTAATGGTAAAAGCCTCCAAAATCTCACTTATCACATAAAAGCCAGATAAATATTGATTTGACAATTGGATGGGAACATTTTATTTCCATTTGGAGTTTTTTTTTGTCAATTTGATGGCAACTTTCTTTTTTCATTTGCATTGCTTTATGTATTAAATCTGTATGCAGATACTTCATAATTAGATGATACTTAATTTCTTTAAGGAAAAAATGTAAAATTTGTCAAAGTTTATTTCATTCCATTATTTAGCACTTATTATTAATTATTTAATCCAGCAACAAACATATACTCTCTAACATTTTAACATACATGTAATTTTCTATTGGCATAATCCTTGAACCTCCTTTAGGTGCAAGTGCTAGTTTAATTAAAGGCAAGTTATGTATCTTCTCCTCCATTTTTTCATTTTTAATTACCTAGATTTTCCTTATCAAATTTTGAATTGTTTAGTTATCTGATACACAATACGTTAAAGTCGCTACTCATAGGTTGAAACCTCTTTGACTAAGAGCCAAGGATTGAGGGGCATCCATTCCATCAAAGTCACTATTCATAGGTTGAAACATCTTCGGCTAAGAGTCAAGGATGAGGGGTACATTCATTCCTTCAAAGTCACTTGGGGCACAATTCCAATCTCATCCTTTATGGTGATTGGAGTCTTGCACTCAACAATACTTGATATGTGATGGGCTCATTTTGAACCATTCAATTACAACAATAGACCAAAGGCTCATTTACAAGTTATGTATCTTTTAAATATTAAATGATAATAATAACCATAAAATAATATTACATCAATTAAAAATTGGAACTAAAGTTGGTGGTGGAGAGAGGATCATGAGTTGTTAAACTCAAGTTCTTTTCAAAGAAATGGAAGGGTTTAATCAACCTTCATAGTTTGGGTGATATTACTAAATAGATATATTTTGATTAAGATAGGGTTTAGTAGTTAGTGTTACTTAAAGGTTTGTTCAATGATGTTTTGAATTGCTAAACTATTTTTGTGGCTTTTTGATCTGATATATAGTGTTGTTTAGAGTTTTAGACACTAATTCTCCTTTTGAGTATATATATATATATATATATATATATTGAAATCAATGAATATTCAGTAAAAATAATGAATATTATATAGACATGAAGCTAGAATTTGTTGTTTCTCTAGTCTCTATCTTAATGGACTAGAAATTTGACAATTTATCTAACATTTCAATTAATTTTATTTTCAAATGCTCTAATCTTGTAGAATATTTTGTTAAACAATTTTAAATTATGTTTGGATACATTCTTAAATAATTCAACTCAATGAAATATTTAATATAATAGGTCACAATATTAGAATAATGATAACTTAGTATTTTCTTATTATCAAGTTGTCAACAATATTATGTTCAACAACAATAGATGTTTTTGAATTGATAGTATTTGTAGACACCTAAAATTGACCACTATTGTTTGGTCAATTTTATCCTATATTTCATCTATTTTTTGTCACCTATATTAATTAAATAATATTTTGTTATTTAATTAATATTTTTGATTTTCTTCTATTTTTCAAATTTTATCTTAAGGTAATTAATTCAATTAATTTACATATAATATCGTAAATTGTCACCTCTAACAATTTCATAATGTCGTAAATTGTCACCCCTAACAATTAATTATGAATTTGTTGATGTTGCCTCTCCTCTAGTTAGTGCTAAGAAGAAGAAAGATATTGCCCATGATGATGGGAATGTTGTTCCTGGTAAGCAGATGGGTGAAGTTGTTGTTGCTGGGAAGAGTAGTGAAAAATGTATTGTGACTGCAGTCCCATTTGAAGGTGCCAGCGGGGTTGCAGGATATCAACTTTATAGTACTCGTCTGTTTGTTACGGTCTTACAATAATTATAGCCATTGGCGTGCATTTTTTCTATTAGGAGAAAACCTGTTTTGCGCCTAAAAATTGAGATAATTCTGGAGTTGTGCTGAGGAACCATGCCTGAATAATGTCGATTCTTGTCAGAATTCCCACAAATTACTGTTCCAACCGCAAATTCCATGCAATTATCGCCGAGATTCGCAATGACAACTTTATAGTAGTTTTCCTTTGCAATTTCAAATATTATAATTGTCTGTTACAAGTTCTTGTTCTGATTGTGACTTCTGAGAGAAATTTTGGTGGTCCCAAAATTGTGGAGTCGTATAAAGCTTAGTCCTACCCGACCCTTAAAGGGTAAACGTCGTCTCAGGCATAGCAACCAAATTCAAATATACATACAATACCGAATCTAAAGTTATTAGTCGATAGGCTAAATATACTGTGAGATTTGAGTCCGAAATAAGTCTCACACGTGCAAATCAGTCGTGGGAAAACAAGTTCCATTGTCGTTTAATGGTAACTAGCTGTCGTTTAATGGTAAAAGCTTCCAAAATCTCACTTATCACATAAAAGTCAGATAAATATTGATTTGACAATTGGATGGGAACATTTTATTTCCATTTGGAGTTTTTTTATGCAGATATTTCATAATTAGATAATACTTAATTTCTTTAAAGAAAAAATGTAGATTTGTCTAAGTTTATTTCATTCCATTATTTAGCACTTATTATTAATTATTTAATCCAGCAACAAACACATACTCTCTAACATTTTAACATACATGTAATTTTCTATGGGCATAATCCTTGAACCTCCTTTAGGTGCAAGTGCTAGTTTAATTAAAGGCAAGTTATGTATCTTCTCCTCCATTTTTTCATTTTTAATTACCTAGAGTTTCCTTGTCAAATTTTGAATTGTTTAGCTATCTAATACACAATACATCAAAGTCACTACTCATAGGTTGAAACCTCTCTTTGACTAAGAGCCAAGGATTGAGGGGTATCCATTTCATCAAAGTCACTACTCATAGGTTGAAACCTCTTCGACTAAGAGCCAAGGATTGAGGGGTATCTATTCCATCAAAGTCACTACTCATATGTTGAAACCTCTTTGGCTAAGAGTCAAGGATCGAGGGGTATCCATTCCTTCAAAGTCACTTGGGGCACAATCTCAACCTCATCCTTTATGATGGTCGGAGTCTTGCACTCAACAAGGCTTGATCTGTGGTGGGCTCATTCCGAACCATTCAATTTCACCAATACACCAAAGGCCCATTGACAAGTTATGTATTTTTTAAATATTAAATGATAATAATAACCATAAAATAATATTCCATCAAAATTAAATTGGAACTAAAGTTGGTGGTCGAGAGAGGATCATGGATTGTTAAACTCAAGTTCTTTTCAAAAAAATGGAAGGGTTTAATCAACCTCCATAGTTTGGGTGATGTTACTAAATAGCTATGTTTTGATTAAGATGGGGTTTAGTAGTTACTATTACTTAAGGGTTTTTTTTTAATGAAGTTTTGAATTGCTAAACTATTTTTGTGGTATTTTGATCTGATATACTATGATGTTTAGAGTTTTGGACACTAAATCTCTTTTTGAGAATATATATATACAATATTGAAATTGAAATCAATGAATATTATATAGACATGAAGCTAGAATTTGTTGTTTCTCTAGTCTCTATCTTTGTGGACTAGAAGCCCGACAATTTATCTAACATTTCAATTAATTTTATTTTCAAATGCTCTAATCTTGTAGGATATTTTGTTAAACAATTTTAAATTATGTTTGGATATATTGTTAAATAATTCAACTCAATTAAATATTTAGTATAATAGGTCACAATAGAATAATAATAATAATATTTTTTATTATCAAGTTGTCAACAATATTATGAAACAACAATAGATGTTTTTGAAATGATAGTATTTATAGACACCTAAAATTGACCACTGTCATTTGGTCAATTTTATCCTCTATTTCATCTAATTTATGTCACCTTTATTAATTAAATAATAATTTTATTATTTAATTAATATTTACAATTTTCTTCTATTTTTTGAATTATATCCTCTGTTGGCAACACAAGGGCAGACAACTAAGAGGGGGGGGGTGAATCAGTTGTCTCTGAATTTCAAACTTATTCAACTTATTAACCTTATTCTCATATTTGATCATTAAACATGAAAGCATAAAAGAACAACACATCAAAATCACACATAAACCAAGATTTTTTACGTGGAAACCTTGTTAAGGGAAAAACCATGGTGGAGGTCAGTCCACAAGATTATACCCTAGTAAAAGTATAAGAAAATATGAATGGGGAATGCACATGCATTCAGGCACACTACCTAGAGCTCCCTACTCAAATACAAAATAGGCTTACTGCCCAAAGGAAGACGCGCTCTCCTATAAAAAGGTTTCGATTAAATCCATTAGACTTTGAGCTAAGAAAATAGCATATGCTAATGCCTGGTTACAGTTCCGATTAAGCACATGAATACTTCTTCACTCTTCTTCGCTCTTCTTCACTCTCTACTCTGCCTTTGAATGATTTGAACTTTATTTGCACATAAGACTCATACACTTCACATACACACACTTGATCGCTCTTCCAAAATGATAAAAAAATCACTCATATATATCTGCAACAAGAAATTTCATCGCTATAGATCGGCTCCAAAGAAATAATAAAATAATTACAAACAGTTAGCCCAAAACACAAAGATTATTCATGCGAATCAACCAAGGTCAGCAACAACATAGTGAAGACCAAAAATAACATCCTCAAACATGAACCACTTCAATTAATTACTCCTCAAAGATCCACAACACACTTCAACACCTTGTCGTCCAAGAACATGAAAAACATGAACACGCAAGAGAAAATCTCATATCACGAGCACGATGATCAATGCGGGCATGCAACACAGATAGATCATGAACTAGAAACATCCACAAGCATCATGAAACATCAAAGAGGCATCCGCAGCAATTGAACTTACTGAAATCACATGATCTTCATTCTGGAACACAAACTAAAGTAATAGAAAAACTGCCAAAATACAAATCTTCATAACTCAATCAAATCTTCACGTGGATCTCTAAAACTCAATGTGGATAAACTAGATATACTCCACAAGAAACCCTTTAGTCCACAACCTCATAACAACAACAACTTGAACACACTGACAGAAAGAACTTCACTTCACCTCTGACAACCTGTAGCACTTCTTATTACAATTTTCTCAATATCCTCGACATATACAGCTTCTAATGCAACAATGCTAATAGTGTTGACATCAATGACAACCACATATCAACAGCACACCACAACATCCAACAATCTCCCCCTTTGGCATTGATGACAACACATGATGTGAAAAATACCATCAACACAACTACACTTACTCCTCCTTAGGTTCTAACTCTTCTTCTCAACTACTCTTCTCTCTCAGAAAGATTTTTCATATTGATCTTCTCCCCCTTTGACATCAATGGAAAAGATCTCTTCTATGCAAGCTCTGAACCACACATCTGAACACCTGAACTTCTAAACATTTGACTACTCTCGTTGAGTAGCAGGCACCACAACGTTAATCTAGATCAAAATATGATCATGAAATTCACTGATTAATGCAAATCAATGCATCCTTAGTTCATATTAGGAGGGGTAATCACCCCTAACTTCCCTCTGAGATACTCAAAAGTATCCTTAGGCAACAGCTTGGTAAATATGTCTACAATCTGCTCCTTAGTAGGCACATACTCCAATCGGACTTCTTTTTCACTTACTTTCTCTCTCAAAAAGTGAAACTTGATAGATATATGCTTGGTCTTGGAATGTAGCACCAAATTCTTAGAAATGTTAATAGCACTTGAGTTATCACAAAATATAGCAATTGGCTCATCATACACAATTCGGATATCCTTCAACATTTGTTTCATCCACAACACTTGAGTACAATTATTAGCAGCAACAATGTATTTTGCCTCTGCAGTAGACAAAGAAATGGCATTCTGCTTTTTGCTTAACCATGAAATCAGCTTCTTTCCCAAGAAAAATGCTCTACCACTAGTACTTTTTCCTATCATTCAAATCTCCTGCCCAATCAACATCAGTAAAGGCACTCAAAGTAAGATCATCATCTTTAGGATACCATAAACCAAAATCAACTGTCCCCTTTAAGTATCTGAAAATCCTCTTCACAACAGTCACATGAGATTCTTCAAGATCGGCTTGAAATCTAGCAACAATACATACAACATTCATGATATCAAGCCTAGTTTGAGTCAAATAAAGCAATCCACCAATCATTGATTTGTATCTAGTCTGATTTGCATTCAGAGAATCATCATTAGTTGTCAACTTGCATCCAGTCAACATGGGTGTACCAACTGGCTTTGAATCTTCCATACCAAATTGCTTCAGCAATTCTTTCACATACTTGGACTGGGATATAAAGATCCCTTTGTCTAACTGAGTAATTTGCAATCCCAAGAAGAATTTGAACTTTCCAATAATTGACATCTCAAATTCATTTTGCATCGCATTATCAAATTTCATACACAAGCTATCATCTCCTCCAAATATGATATCATCAACAAAAACTTCCACAATCAAATCTTTATCATCATTCTTGAAATACAAATTACTATCAGCAATACCTTTGTTAAATACAAGCTTCACCAAGTACTTATCCAATTTGGCATACCATGCTCTAGGGGCTTGTTTGAGTCCATGCAATGCTTTCTTCAATTGGAAAACCATATCTCCCTGATCAGTCAACTTAAATCCATCAGGTTGCTCAACATACACTTCTTCCAATTCGCCATTTACAAAGGCAGACTTTCCATCCATTGGATAAACTTTGTAGTCTTTACATAAGTAGCATAAGCAAGAAACAATCTCACAGCTTCAATTCTAGCAATAGGGGCAAAGGTTTCTTCAAAATTAATACTTCCATCTGTGAATATCCCTTACATACCAATCTTGCTTTGTTTCTAAAGACCCATTTAGTTCCAATTACATTCTTATCCTTAGGTCTGGGAACAAGAATCCATGTATCATTTTTTTCAATTTGTTGTAATTCCTCTTTCATTGCTTCAACCCAATGTTCATCTTTACATGCTTCATTCACACTAGTAGGATTAGTTTTTGAAATTAAACAATATTCTTCTATAATTCTTCTCCTAGTGTGGACACCTTTGTTCTTACCACCTATGATCTGATCCTCTGAATGATTCAACCTTACATACCTCGGAGTCTTCTTAGAATTTTCTTCAACTTCAGGCTCTTCTGATCTCTCTTATATTCTTCCACCAATTTCTCCTTCCTCTTGATCTTCTTGATTCATTGGAATGATTTTCACTTGATTTGAGTTTTGACTTTGCTTTCCTTTGTTTGTATTGTCATTCTGATCATCAAAATCATATCCACGGGTTCTGGATAATGCACCAAAGTCTTCATCAACCTTAACATTTGCACTTTCAACCATTTTCTTCAATATTATATTGTAACACCAGTAGGCCTTACTCTTAGTAGCATAACCTAGAAAGATTCCTTCATCACTCCTAGCATCAAACTTTCCTATATCTTCATCTCTTTTGATATAACACTTGCTTCCAAAGATCTTGAAATATCTAATAGTAGGTTTTTGACCAGTCCATAGCTCAAAAGGAGTCTTACTAGTATCACCTTTGATTTGTACCCGGTTAAGTGTGTACACAGCAATACTCGTGTTGAAGCTTCTCTCCAGTAGATATGAGGTACACTTCCTTCCAACATCATGGTTCTAGTAGCATCTAGAACTGTTTTGTTCTTCCTTTCCACAACTCCATTTTGTTGAGGGGTTTGTGGTGCAGATAACTATCTCTTTATTACATGCTCTTCACAAAAAGAATTAAACTCACCAGAAGTGAATTCACCACCTCTATCTGATCTCATACATTTAATCTTCAGACCTGTCTCTATCTCAACCATAGCCTTAAAGATCTTGAACTTTTCCAGAGCTTCAGCTTTCTCCCTTAAGAAAGTAGCCCACATCATCCTTGAATAGTCATCAATAAGCAACATGAAGTATTTGTATCCTTGTAAACTTCTAGTTCTAGCAAGACCACACAAATCAGTATGCACAAGATCAAAAAATCCATTTGAATTTTGTTGTTTACTCTGAAATGAAATTCTTGTTTGCTTTCCTAACTAACATTCTCTACATATGGCATTAGTAGGTTTCATCAGCTTAGGAAGATCTCTCACAACCTTAGTGGAACTTATCTTGACAATATTATCAAAGTTAACATGACACATTCTCCTATGCCACAACCAGCTTTCATCAATTTGAGCAATCAAACAACTTTTACTAGCAGTACTTAGGTGGAAAATATTACCTTTTGTTTTTGTACCTGATGCAATCACATTTCCAGAATTACCCAATATTTTGCACTTCCCATCCATGAACTAAAGATTGTATCCCTTATCAACCATCTGTCCAACACTTAAAAGATTATGCTTCAAACCTTCAACATACAAGACATCATCAATTTTATGCTTACCATCAAGAGAAATGCATCCTCTTCCATGGATCACACCAGCTGTATTATCACCAAATCTCACAACACCACAATCACAATTTTCCATTTTCACAAACTTACTTTTATCTCCTGTCATATGATGAGAATAACCACTGTCAATTACCCATTCATCTTTCTCTTCAACTCAAGCAACTAGGGATTTCTCCACATTTGTACAATTAGCAGATTCAATAGACACATGACTATTTTCCTTGGTAGCAATAAACACAAATTCATCTTCACTTGCATTTCCTTTCTCAGATTCATCATTTGTCACACCTTCATCAGTAGCATAGTAACACTTCTTTTGGAATTTAGGATTGTTATATCTTGTCTTGGAAACTCTCTCAAGACACCTTGATGCAAAATGACCTATCTTGTTGCAAGAGAAACATTTGATAGGTAACTTTCCTTTATACTTACCTTGTCCTTTGGCTTCTCTTTTCACAATCAATGCTTCAAGTTCTCCAAGTTCTCTTTCTTCTTCGTCAAGTTGTCTCATTTCATCCTCATACTTGAATTTCTTTCTAGATGAACTTTCACCCAGATCATATCCCTATCTATCTCTTCCAGAAGTAGTAGCCTTGAATGAAAATTCAACCTTAGGAAGTGCATCACCGAATTCACTTAACTCAAAAGCAATAAACTTACCAATCAACATATCTCTGGTAACATTTGTCACAGTCCAGAGCTCTTCAATAGCACTAGCCTTGATTTTGTAAGAATTAGGAAAGGATCTAAGCACTTTAGCAACAATCTCTGATTCATCTATCTGACCACCAGCACATCTGATACCACACACAAGTTCATTCACTCTTTGCATGAAAGTAGTAACATTTTCATCATCACCCATTTTCAACTTTTCATATTTCCCTTTCAGACTTTGTAGCTTAGCAATCTTCACATTAGCATCACCTTCATACAAGGTCTCCAACTTTTTCCAGATCTCATAAGTAGTCTTCAGATCCATCGCATTTGTCATCTCAATATCATTCAAAGCACTCAACAATGCCTCCTTAGCCCTAATATTATATTCAGCATCCCTGATCTCAGCAGAAGTAGTAGGACCATTCTGTGGAACAACATATATATTTTTTGTAATGCTCCAGTACAGTTCACCAATGCATCTCAAATGGCACTCCATTCGTGTATTCCATAAAGAATAATTTGTTCCATCAAATCTAGGACTATCCTTCTTATAAGTTGCCATCCCGGATCACCTCAAGCTGTTAAACTTCTTCCAAGGAACCACAAGCTCTTATACCAATTGTTGGAAAAACAAGGGTAGACAACTGAGAGGGGGGGTGAATCAGTTGTCTCTGAATTTCAAACTTATTCAACGTATTAACCTTATTCTCAGATCTGATCATTAATCATGAAAGCATAAAAGAACAACACATCAAAATCACACATAACACCAATATTTTTTATGTGGAAGCCCTGTTACGAGAAAAACCATGGTGGAGGTCAGTCCACAAGATTATACCTTGTTAAAAGTATAAGAAAATATGAATGGGGAATGCACATGCATTCAGGCACACTACCTAGAGCTCACTGCTCAAATAAAAAATAGGCTTACTGCCCAAAGGAAGATGCACTGTCTTACAGAAAGGTTATGATTAAATCCATCAGACTTTGAACTAAGAAAATAGCATCTGCTTCACTCTTATTCACTCTCTACTCTACCTTCGAATGATCTAAACTTTATTTGCACATAGGACTCATACACTTCACACACACACACTTGATCACTCTTATATATCTGCAACAAGAAATTTCATCACTATAGGTCGGATCCAAAGAAATAATAAAATAATTACAAACAGACAGCCCAAAACACATAAATATTATTCATGCAAATCAACCAAGGTCAGCCACAACATAGTAAAGACTGAAAATAACATCCTCAAACATGAACCACTTCAATTAATTACTCCTCGAAGATCCACAACACGCTTCAACACCTTGTCGGCCAAGAACATGAAAAAAATGAACACGTAAGAGAAAATATTGGATCACGAGCACAACGATCAATGTAGACATGCAACACAGATAGAGCATGAACTAGAAACATCCACAAGCATCATGAAACATCAAAGAGGCATCCGCAGAAACTGAACTTACTGAAATCACATGATCTTCATTCTGGAACACAAACTGAAGTAATAGAAAAACTGCTAGAATACAAATCTTCATAACTCGATCAAATCTTTGCACAGATCTCTGAAACTCAACGTGGATAAACTATATATACTCCACAAGAAACCCTTTAGTCCACAACCTCATAACAGCATTGACCTAAACACACCGACAGAAAGAACTTCACTTCACCTCTGACAACTTGTAGCACTTCTTATTACAATTTTCTCAATATCCTCGACATATACAGCTTTTAATGCAACAATGATAATAGTGTTGACATCAATGACAACCACATATCAGCAACACACCACAACATCCAACATCCTAAGGTAATTAATTCAATTAATCTACCTATAATTTCATAAATTGTCACCCTTAACAATTTCACACTAGGTTTGGCGTCCTATTTTGCATGTTTAATTAATTATGTTCATAATATGTTCATTTCAAGGCTTGATTAAGAAAATACATTAAAATCCCTAGCGCCCTAAATTTCCAAGGCAAAAAGGACCTAGAAAGGGGTGTTGGGCACTTGTGTTCTAAAAACATCTTTTAAAAAGATTTAAATTCTAATGTGGACCTTTGGTGTCTTGAAAATTATACCTTCTCGGCCTAACTCTATAAATTATTCAGGATGCATATATAAACAAGTATTTCCCTCTCATTTGGGAAATTATTAGGAACTATTATAAATGATGATGAATTGATAGGCATTTGCGAACATACATGCAACTTCTTCTCTACATGCTTGCTACAACTCTCTATTTTGTTATGTTGACTAACCCTTGCAGGTATTCAAGGAAATTTGTTCCATCTTCATCAATTCATAGTGGTAACTTATGGTATGACATCGCTCCGACAAGGGTTTCATACTTAAGGTAAATATATCTTATGTTATTGGGTGTAGTGTCATAAATTGTCACCCCCAACAATTTCACACTACCTTGACACTTTATGCTTCTTATAACATTAATTATAATAATAATTTACTCATTTTAGGGTCAGATAAATAAATATATTTAAATCCCCATCAATCCTAGAAATTCGAACCAAAAAGCTTCAGACAAGGGTGTTGGGCGCCCTTGACCAAAAAGTGAATTTTTAAATATTTAATATTTTGATTAACATCCTTTTGTGATTTAAAAATGATTCCAAGATGACCCATACACAAAAATATTAATTTAAATCCATATATATAACAAGTTTTCCCTCTCATAAAAATTTTGAGGATTAGAAGGCAATAATGAGCAAGAATTTATTATAATCTAATCATCATGAAGATGTATTGAGTTATTCTCTACATGCTGCTACAGTAATTTATTGTGTTTGGAAACCAACCTTTTGCAGGTCTATCAAGCAATCAAGGCATTCATCAATCAACATTTGTGACAATTTGTGGTGTGGCATCACTTCACCAAGGGTTTCACATCAAGGCAACATTGTCATTTATCATTTATCATTTTAGTCAATCATTATTGTGTTGGTGAACAAATTTTTACTTTATATGATTAAACATAAAATGACTCTATAATGCCCCAAGAAGAACTAATCAATCCACAATGGTTGGAGAGATTACCATTGCATTGGTAATCTTCCTCTGAATTTTAATTGAGGTACAACTCCCTCTTCTAATATAATTTTGACTTTTAAAAATATATGAAAGAGGGGGGGTATTCTTTTGACTAGAAAGCAGGAAAGGAAAACTAGCAAGTCTACTCATAACCATGAAATAGATGTGAAAAAAATGATTTAAAAATAAAGAAATTGTTTCAATGTTGAAAGGACTGGAAAACAGTTAATATCATAGCTCATAGGCTAGACTCTCAAAGCTTGTTGACTCGACTCAATACAATCTTAACATTTATTGCAAATAAATGAATCAAACACCACTGAACAACACATCCTCACAGGGAAGGAATATCCAAATGTCCATCTAAGCTCAAAAACTTATTCATAAATATTAGCATCTAACTCACAATTTATTGCACACAGACAATAAACATTCACAACAATATATTAAAACTACAAAATTTGATCCTTCTATTATGATCAATTCTCACTCATGAATCACAATGCAAGGGGGATCAAAATGTCGGACTCTTGCAATATCCAACGATGGGATATTTAAAAATTTTACATTGTAATGGTTAGTATTTCTTAAAAATTGATTCTTGGATACCAATCGTCGTCTAGATGAATAAAAGGTTGGTCAAAAACTGTCTATTTTTTGTCAGATTATGACAACCCATTCATTAATTGCTATTTTTAAGGATGGTTATGATTGCATCCTCATTTTTTTATCAATATGATGGGAGAATGAATCATCGCTTGTTGTAAGCAAACCACGTGGCCTACTCCCATGTGAAATGTTTGTCACCTTCAATTTCCAGTGACTCTTGGCAAGCCACCTAAGGTTGCTTCTATGTGATTTCTTTAAATGCAGAGGATTTTATTATTGTTTGGATCCAACTTACTAGATTTCTATCACATCACCTTGCTTAAGTTTATTGAGTTTGAAGCAATTTGGATGTACTTTCAGTAGTAATTGCTTCCAAGAAAGCTCCACCAATTTTCCTTCGCCACTCTGTAAATTAACTTCACCACTATTCATCTGCACAATGCTAATGTATGCTTCCAGTATGTCGAGTTCATCAAATGAAGTGGTTGTGGAGAGTGATTTCCTAGTTGTGGAGGGTATTGAGTGTAGTGTCGTCCATAGGTTGGTGATAAACCAACTTAGGAAAATCTTCTTGATCCACAGCGATGTGGAGGAGGAAGTGATTCATAAAATCATTGGTGAGCACTTCATGTCCCGGGTGCACATTCATAATTCCAATCTACTCGAGTGCTTCCTGTATAACATCATTCACACCTCTGGGAGTTTCGGATGGGGATTGTGAGTTTTTGAGCATCTGGTTCATCCATGATATATATGTTGTACATTGAAGACGCTCTGAGTGGCCTCTCTATTCATCCTCGTGTGGGCTTAGTTGGTGATACAATTTGTATCACTTTTGTGTTGCGTAATGAACGGGTTGGTCCATCCATTTCCCTATTGTTTGTTGGTTTGGAGTGCAACAACATGGAGACGTTTTCCCACTTTGTCTAGTTTAAGGAGAACCTCTTCTCCCCTACATAGATAGAGTGTATGCAAGAAGTCATCAAGGCTATCAAAGTCCTCATATTCACTCTCTACATCTAAGACCTCCTATTTGTGAAACCTCTCTTTTTGGAAATATAATACAGAACATTTTTAACAATAAATATACAAATATATCTAGCATTTTGGCTTTCAAAATGCTCTATATTATGGGAATGTCTTGGAAATATTTTGTTTGCTTTCATGTTCACTATTTATAGCCTTTCATTTTATGCTCATGGTGAATGGTTATAGTCTTCATGGATGAATCCCTTATTTTTGTAAGAAACTTTCTTTTCTACAAATATATTATTGATAACAAAGCAATTTTCAACCTTGAATGCACTAGTTATCTGTTTCTAGGTGGTTTTTAAAATACTTCAGCTCATCTGCCATTGTTATGAAAACCTGCTCATATGCTGCCTTACTGAACAATTTTTGAAACATCTTAATCTTCTCAATAATCCCTTCTTACTATTACAAATAACACTTGGAAGAATAACCAGAGCTTAACTTGAAAACCAAGGCAAGAATAAAGAAGTTTTGAGAACCTTGTCGAGAACCGACAAAAGTTTCAAAACTTTGTGAAACATCACCAAGTTTCTTAATTATTTCAGTCTTCACCCATTTGATTCCCTTCTTCGGTCACACACCCATTTTGACAACCGCTTAACCGTTTAATAACTTGTCATGAGAACCAACACATAGACTTCAAAGAATAAACTTCTAGGGTGAGAAGGAAGTTCTAAAACCACATCAGTATCCAATATAGGTGTGCAAACTTGGCTAAAAACTAGCAAAAGGAACTCTTTGATTGGCTAAGTCCTTTGAAAAAAAATTGTTTTTAAAGGGGGTGACTAAAAATGACGGAAACACCTAGCTCTAACTAGGGATAAGGATTATGAAGGATGAAGATATGAACCCAAACTCAAAACTTTGTATACCAATCCCTTATCCATTGGGCAAAAAAGTCACAACCATGTATTGAAGGACCACACACACCAAAAATGAGACACACCAAAAAAATAGGCCAAAACCCAAAACCCAAAAGCAGAACAACGAAAGAAAGGAAAACTTATTTACAAGGTAGGGAACACCTACCAACTATACAAACTAAAATCTATTATACATAGTCATTGGTCCAGGATGAGTAATGTACAACCCATGACGATGTTGGGAAAATGTGTCTCAACCTTGCAATTATATATAGTTTATTGTTGATAGAATGTATATATTTAAATATATATTTCCTAGTTACACCGATAGGTGTATACAATGGTAGCAAAGAGAAAAATATGAGCGTGTTAACTTTTTCAGGAAACTCCTAAAATGGCCGATATGCATTAAATAATGATATATTGTAAATCTGGACCATTTATTATTAGGTTTTAGATCTAATGGTGGATATTTTTGTTGGATTTTCTTGCCCTAGAATGTAACCCTAATTTTTGAGGGTGTTGTATCATGGTTGTAGTAGATGGTGATGTATTCTGAGAGTCTGACAACTCAGTCATGTTGTCTCTTGATTTGTGGTGGTGATACTCCTGTGAGAAGCTTTCTTGGCAAGTATATTGTAATCTTTGTGATTTTTGAATAATATATTGGGTAGCTTTTGGAGTGTGGGGTTTTTCTCCTGAAAGGGTTTTCCCCATGTAAATCATTGTGTCATGGTATGCATGATATTTATGTTTATTCTTTGTAAGTTTTTGTAACTGTTAAAGATCTTTAAAAGTTTTGCATTATTCTCCTCTCAAGATTAGTTTAGGAAGTTGTTCCGCTACCTTAGCTTCCTTACAGACAACTGAGAGGGGAATGCCTATGTCCTAACTGCACATTTAAAAGCAGCAACTAAAAATAGAAAGAACATACATAGTGAAGAGTTACTTGCAACATTCCTTTGAAGGTCTGTGTCAGCTCCTAGATGAAGAGGGTCCAAGCCATGTCTTTATCCACTTCCCTAGTTAAATCAACTTTTAAGGGAGTCATCCAAGTGATAGCAATAGAATTGTTGTGTCAATCGGCCAGCGAGGAGGAAACATAAACCGCTTCATTCCTACTATTCAATGTAGCAATTGTTGAACACCCAGAATACCGAGACAGGGGTGAATCATATTCCATTAAACCATTTGCATAATATCCATCCAAGCAATAGCAAAATTCTAACTGTAACAACAAGTGAAAGCATGGAATCAAAATAAGATGGAAACACATATGAACACCAGTATTTTTACATGGAAAACCCAAAAAGGGAAAAACCACAGTGAGGATTAGCTCACAATATAATATATCTTCAATACAAAAATGTTTCACACATATATATTGTTACATCAATTAGGTCAGCCTAATTGGGTGTATACATAATCGATTCAAAATAGCTTGTTGGCTCAGACCAAAAATTCTTTTGCACTCAAAGAAAAACGTGTAAGACATAAATTAGGTTGGCCCAAACCTAAGAAAGATCACTTTAACCATCTAGGTATGTGCAGAATCATGATGGGCCAAAAAGTGGTGATATGATGGGTATGTGTAGGGTATGTGGCTGATGACTTTTTTTTACCCAAAATTGATGAAACAAGAAGGGTTTTTAAAGGATATTCTCAGCTTTCCACCAATATAAATTATGCTTTACTTTGAATTTAATAAATAATTATTATTTATTTTCTATTTGAATTACGACTAAAGTCCTGATTGATAAACTAATTGAAAAATATTTATAGCTTTCAAATGGCATCACATTTTTTTAATCTGAAACATGTGTCACATTCTATGCTTTGCATACTATAGGATTAAAAAAAAATTAATTTCACAAAGTTTTGACCAAGTTAAGGTGGTTAGACATACGAGTTTTTATATTTTTTAAAAGTTGTAATAAAAAATTCATAATTAATTATTTACTTGGAAAAAAATTACAAAAAAATATGTATCACATCGGGACATGAGTCCTCTACTTATATCTAAAATCTTAAAAAAAAAATATTATCATTTTATTGTGGTTAGGGTGGTCAGACAAACACCTACTTGTTATTTTTTCCCTGAAATTTAAGTGCTATTGCATTGAAATTTCAAATTTTCATCAAATATTTTTTTTTTTAAATAAACTTAGTAGTTTAGAAACTACATTCAATTTGCTACAGATTCTATTCTTACATATTTATGAAATAATATAGATAACTTATTCAAATTTTTACGTCAAGTTGCCTAACTCTGATTTTTCTGAATTTTTCACCACTTAAGGGCCTATTTTTTCCATGATGATCTTGCACATACCCATCCATGAAGCGTACACCTCTTATCCATGTCGGCCAAAAAAATATACAAAGCATGTATGTCAAACTTCTGTCATTTATATCTTTCATCCCATTCAACCAAAATCGTTAAAAACTTGTTCATAGATGCAATTAATAGTCCTAACAACATATTAAAACCACATAGGTCGATCTTTTAATATGAACAGTTCTAGATTAGAGTAACAAAAGCACTATTTACCGGATGGGAAAAAACTATCACCAAACAATGTTGGCATCAATGACAACACACCAAAGGGATTCTTCTTCATTCTTCTAACAACAATCTTGTCATTTAGAGAAATATATGCAAGGAACAAGGGCTCATTTGTGTTTCCAATATTACTCACTCCTCTTTCCAATCTACATACGAATGTGGCCTTTGTCGAGAGTTATTTTTGGTGAGAAACTTTGACGTCTCCTTTATAAGAGAATGTTCCAATGCAAGATTCTCGTCAACACATATCCCTTCTCCCATTTTCCTTCTATTTTGTATTTCAATTTTAGGAGTAAGAATTTTTTCTCCTTTTTCATTCTCTAGAGTGAGAGGATGTGGAATTTTAGGCTTCTCTAAGTCATTTTTCTCAGTTCCTATTTCATCCCAGGAGTTATTTGGATAAACTACCTTGAAGATACTATGATTACCTAAACCTCAGGACCAAATGATTTCCCATCTTTATTTTGTATCAATGTATCAAGACCTACATTGCTATGGTAAAGGAACTCTTCTTCATCCTCTGAGCTATTGGAGTCTTCATCTTCTAGTCTCGAGAGTTCAACATAAACTTTTATCTCATTTCCTATTCTACTGGTATCAAAAAATCCTTCCTAATGTGGTATGATCAGGTTTGAAGAGTTGGTTCTAGGTATTTCATCATTACTTAGAACACTGAGAACTTCTCTCAGAATGAGGCTTGGGCCTAGGGAATATTCACCTTCAGGATGTTCACGATGCCTTGTCAATTATTCCTCTATTCTTATGGCTTCAACCTTTATTAGTTCAAAATCAAATATGCCCCTTCTTCTTAAGATGAAATGAATTTTAGGAGGCAATGCATATTGAAATGAGAGAGGAAAAAATTAGATTTCTCTCAAATCAAAATTCAGTCATTCACATTACACAAAAAACTATTATATAGTATTGCCTTTATAAGGCCATTATTCCTGTATTAAACTAGTTACGGGAATATAACTTCCAAAACCAATTTTATTTATTAAATTAACAATAGCATGTTAATTTATTTATTATTAACTAATCTATGTTAAGCAATAATTCCCAACACCCCCTTTAGTACTAACATAGGAACCTTTTATTCTATGTTGTAACATATCGATGGTTGGCCTTGGTTTTTTTTTTTTTTTTTGCCCACATCTTCTAAATTTCCCCCCTCAACAACTAATACTAGCTAATGTATGCAATTTCCTAACACGAAGCATCTAAGTGTCCTCTGATGCAATTCTAGTCAAGCCAATAGAGAATGTTCAATGGAAAGCAACTCTGAAATATTTATGTTAATAGAACCTGGATATAGCATTGCCCAAAAATGAGGCATATTCTCAACTATAGTAAGCCTGACATCTGAAGATATGTATCAACACCAAATATACATGTGTTTCTCCTCCTGATGTCTCCATTAAATGTCAATTCAATTGTCTTGTTCGATCAATGATTCTCCATGTCACTTCCAATAATCCTTTATTCTAGCTCTTAATATACCGACATCTAAGATTCATACCCACGCTAAGGAAATATGAACTAACGATAGAGACAACAGAGAGTCTATGTTATGGAATCATCTGCAAATGAAGAATATAGTATATACTTTCAAGGAATAGATACAATGCCAGAATGTGATTATAAGTGCCGCCAGAATGAGTTTCGCTTCTAGATGCTAAACAAAGACCTTCGAAGAATCACTCCGCACTTACTTTTGAATCTCCAAATAATAACGATTCCTTCTCATTTTGCAATTTGCAAAACACTATAAAATGCAATTCCCCTTTTATTATAAATCCTCAACCCTTGTCTCTAGAAACTATTGGCAGATTTAATGATTCAGGGCAGCCAAATAGAAACTTATACACACTTTTGCAGGACAACAATCGAAAAACTAAATATTCATTTTTGAAATTTTTAGTTGGTGTCTAACACCCAGTTATAAACACACTTCTGCAATAGATTGGGGAATATATAAATTTTAATTTTTTAAAAATGACAATAATGAACAAAGTGAAGTGATAAAAAAATGGCAAGAATGAACATGGTGGAGAGAAAGAGAAGAAATGCAGATGAATGGTGGAGTCAAAAATGGTTTTACACATGGCCTACATTTCTCACCTGCTGACAAATGCAAGAATGGTAGAAAACAATAGTAGTTGCATGTGGTCTTCAATACAGTACCATTGTGAACACTATTGTGAGAAAAAAAAATGAATGGAGAGAGATCAGAGAGATGTCCAAGAAGAAACCTACTCTGATACCATATTGAAATGAGAAAGGAAAAAATGAGATTGCTCTCGAATCAAAATTCAGTCATTCAAATTACACAAAAAAACTATTACATAATATTTCCTTTATAAGGCCATTCTTGTATAAAACTAGTTACGGGAATATAACTTCCAAAACCAATTTTATTTATTAAATTAACAATAGCATGTTAATTTATTTATTATTAATTAATCTATGTTAAGCACTAATTCCTAACAGGGCATGCATGAAGGCGGCTACCGAATTGGATTCGATAGGCCTATTGGAGCATAGGATTCGATTCAAGATTTTGGTGAACCTATTAATAAAGCTTTTGACATCTTCACCTCCATTTTTTTGCATACTAAAAATAGTCCTCAAAAGAGCTGCTACATCAACCACGGTCTTAAATCTATCAGTAAATATACCTTTGAGAGTGTTCCAATCGGTAATGCACCCATCTTCGATCCATATGAATCATTTTGTTGATTGACCTTCCAAAGATGCAAAAAAATATGGATAACCACATTTTCTTCAACAATTCTAGAGATAGCACATGTAGTGGAAAAGGCATGTATATGATCTTTGAGATCTTGTGCTTCTTCTCTAGTGAATGTCGAGAATTCTCCTATGAACCTTCGGGAAGGGGAGAGTAACTTGACAATGCCAAGGGGCCAAAATTGGATCCCCAAGTCCTTGACAAAGAAGATGTCGTTAGAAAATATTGCAAGTGAGAAGGTATGGTTCTTTTTTGAAAGTCACCATTCTTCGAAAAGAGATAATTTTTTGATTCCAATCAATTATGAGGTGGCTCCCTTCGGGCTATTGGCAGGTTCTGATTTGATTAGGCTAAGGTGGTAGGTTAGGATAATGTAGATCTTGATTCTTGGAAACCTCTCGACCATGGGCCTTGGCAGGTGTTGTGCACGTTCTTCTTCTTCTTTGAGCACAAAACTCACTCTCATATATTCCATCGTGTTTGTTTGATACTTCCACGCAAGAGTGTTCAATTGAGAGATGATGTCTTCTTGTTCTGATGTAACCAAATCTAAACCTGGTTGCAAAATAGGAAAGATGTTCTCATACAGTAACACCACTTTTTCTCATGATATAGAAAAGGAAACTGATAGAGACAGGGTTGGATTGAGAAAATCACAATCTCAATGCTCTGAGTCCTTGTCTTGAGAACTCCTAAGGTGTCACTTCATCCACCATTCAACCTATAGGTCCCCTGCTAGCTTAGGTACCCCTCGTTCATTGCCAACCCTGCTATCATCACTAATTTTCTGCTACCAATCAGTTCTTGATGCTTTTCACACATACTTCATCTAGCCTTTAATAAGCCTAAAGACTAGTTAACCTCCAATTGTTTCCTAACTTACATTCAGGGGTGTGCATAGGTTTTCAAAGCTTTAAAATAGTTAAGGGAAGGTTCTTGTACAAGCACAGATCTTCCTTCTTCTATCGCTTTCATTAAACCCTAGTTTAGGGTTTGGAAAGGCTACTAGAGTTGAGCCCCTTTTAGGCCTCCTCACACAAGAAAATTGCTTATCACTCCTCTCCTTTACCTAATCAGGCCAAACTTGCTTCTGTCACCCTTGCAGAAATTTGGAGCACTAACATATTTTTGAGGTCTTGGACTATTTTTTGTCTGTACATATGGTATACCCTATTCTTGCAAGAACTAGGGTTTTCTTTGCTTCTTTCTTGGACTATTCAGCTTGTTCCAACCTCCAAAAGACCAAACAATGGCTCTACCTTCTTGACCACCATGGTGAAGGTCCCTGCAACCACTGCACACATTTTTTTCATGAATAAATAGCACCCCTGCAACGTTAGGACTGATTTCCAACTACCTTTTCCAAACCGGGCATCACAAGCTCACCTAGGAAAAGATTATAACCCTGCTTCCAGTACTCACAAAGACACTTATATTTACATTATTTACAAGGATGGAGTTTTTCCTTGCTTCCACAATGCCCATACTTCCTAGTACAGACAGGAAACAAACTCAAAACTCCATTTTCTAGAATTTACCAGTCAAAACAGCAAAAAGAAATAACACTGTATTCACAAAAAGGAAGAAAGTGATGGAATTTCTAACTATAGGACCAGATAGAATGATTAAAAAGGATTTACTACATGCTATACAACTCAAAAAAATCTTTACTTAATTCATTTCTTGCAGCTATCACACGCAAAAATAGAAAAATTAGACTTTTTCAACAAAAATCACTATTTTTTTTATTTTTCTCCTGAACTACCACCATACAAAGCTTCTAACCTCCTTCAAAGGTCGAGAGCTACCTTTTAAAATGCCAAGAAATAGTTAGGTTTTCAAATTTTAGCCTAAGAACGGCCAAAAGCCTAACGTTGGAAAACATAGTGTGTTTTCCAATTTTTAACAAAAACTTAGGAAATGCCCACAAAAAGATTTCCCAATTTATTCAACTTTTACCTAATAAACCAAAAGGTCCTAAAACACAATCTAAATAGTGTTAAAGACCTTACACAACAAAATGAAATTGATTTTTAACACAAGACTTCAAAATATGCTTGCACTTTGGCACCTTGGCAGGTGCTCCTGCACCATTCTCCCCCTCTCAGCACAAAGATCAAGGAACTTGAGGTGGTTTCAATGATAGGTCAATTCCTAGCTTCTTAAAATCAGCTTCCTCAACCCAGGTAGCCTCTGATTCATGTTTGTTCCTCCACTTGACAAGGTGCTGCATGTATACCTGGTGTCTTGTAGCTTTCTTCACCTTGGACTCCAAGACCTTCTCTGCCTGAGGTTTCTCTTGATTTGGAAGGGGTATATTACTGATATCCTTAAATATTTCTTGACTATTCTAAACTTCATCACTGATTGTCCCCTTATACCTAATCAAATCAGCAACATTGAATACAGGAGATATACCCTAATCTGATGGAAGTTCTACCTTGTATGCATTCTTCCCATACTTAGCTAACACCTTGCATGGTCCTACTCTTTTCATCTGCATTTTGGTTGACATTCCCTTCTGCAACCTTGATTTGTTAAGATGAACCATGACATAGTCACCTACTTGAAACTGCACATCTCTCCTTGACTCATCAACTTTATCTTGTAATTTTTGTGTTGCTACTGTAATTGTCTTCTTAACTTACTCATGAATCTCCTTCATGGTCTGAGTGAAGTCTTCTGCATGTCCACTCCTATTTTCCTAAGATCCAAGGTCTCTAAGCTCACAAATTCCTCTTGGGTGCATCCCATACACAACTTCAAATGGACTTTTTCCTGTAGTTTTGTTTACACTGTCATTATAAGCATATTCAGCTTGAGAAATCACCATATCCCAGGTCTGTCCATATTCCTTTGTCAAGCACCTCAATAGGTTACCTAACACTTTGTTAACCACCTCTGTTTGACCATCAGTCTGAGGATGGTATGCTGATCCAAATGACAAATTTGTACCCAATCTACTCCATAGTGTTTTCCAAAAATGGCTCATGAATTTCACATCCCTGTCTGATACAATGCTCAATGGCAATCCATGGATTCTTACAACTTCCCTGAAAAAGAGATGAGCTATGTAACTTGCATCATGTGTGGTTTTGCAAGGAATAAAGTGACTCATCTTGCTGAATCTGTCCACAACTACAAAAACACTGTCAAAACTAGTTTTGGTCTTAGGAAGACCTACCACAAAATCCATGCTCACACACTCCCATGGTCTGTTAGGAATAGGCATGGGCTGATACAAACCGGAATTGCTAGCTCCCCCTTTGGCTTTCATGCAAACAACACACTGTTCTACATACTTCCTAACATCTCTTGCCAACTTAGGCCAGTAATAAAATCTTTGTACCAGCTCTAAAGTTTTATTTATTCCAAAATGCCCACTAAGATTGCCATTATGTTTCTCTTGGATCATACTTTCCCTCATTGATCCTCTTGGGACACATAACAGATTACCCTTAAATAACAATCCATTTTGTAGAGTATACTCACATATTGACTATGAAAGTGATTTTCAAAATCTGAACACACCTTGTAGGCTTCTGAGAAATCTTCATCCTCACCATAGAGGTCTTTGAAACTCTCCAATCCAATGCTTTTCAGTTGTATCTCTTGGACTGTCAACATTCTCCTACTTAATGCATCTGCCACCTTGTTTTGTTGTTCCTTCTTGTGCTTAATGGTAAATGTAAAGGCTTGGATGTACTCCATCCATTTCAAATGTCTATTGCTTAACTTCTCTTGGGTGTTGATGTAACTGAGTGCCTGGTTATCTGTGAAAACCACAAACTCTTTGGGCAATAAATAATGCCTCCACTTCCTAAGGGACTGCACTAAAGCATAAAGTTCCAGATCATAGGTGTAGTATCTTTGCTTGGCTTCATTGAGTTTTTCACTAAAGAAGGCTACAGGCCTACCTTCTTGACTAAGGACTCCTCCTACTGCTACTCCACTTGCATCACACTCAACTATGAACAACTTATCAAAACTAGGCAACAAAAGTATAGGTTGGGTTGCTACCTCTTGTTTCAGCTTTTCAAACCCTTTATCAGCTTCTTGTGTCCATTTAAACTTTGCTTTTAGACCACCTTTAATAGTGTCTAGCACTAGTGCACATATACCACTAAAATTCCTGATGAATTTTCTATAAAACTGAGCTAAACCATGAAAACTCCTTACCTCTGTTGTTGTGGTTGGTGTAGGCCAGTTTAGGATGGCTTCAACCTTGCTTGGATCCATCTTCATCATTCCTTGGGATACTACAAAGCCTAGATACACAAGTTCTTGTTTGAATAACTCACACTTCTCAAGGTTGATTGCTAATTGTTCTTCTCGCAGCCTTTTAAGTACCATCTCCGCATGTTTCAAATGTTCTTCTGCTGTCTTACTGAAAATCAGTATGTCATCAAGGTAGACTACTACAAAAATCCCTGTGAAATCCTTAAGCACCTCATTCATTAGTCTCATGAATGTGCTAGGGGCATTTGATAGGCCAAATGGCATCACTTTCCACTCATATAAACCATCATTTGTTTTAAAAGTTGTCTTCCATTCATCACCCTCCTTGATTCTGATTTGATGATACCCGACCTTAAGATCTAACTTGGTGAAGAACTTTGCACCTCCAAGGAAATCCATTAAATCTTCAATTCAAGGTATTGGGAATCTATACCTAATGGTGATCCTATTAATTTCTCTAGAATCAGTACAAAGTCTCCATTTACCTCCTTTCTTTGTTGCTAAAACAACTGGGACTTCACATGGACTGATGATCTTTTGA
The DNA here is from genome assembly GCA_007258455.2 of Sequoia sempervirens. Taxonomy (NCBI): domain Eukaryota; kingdom Viridiplantae; phylum Streptophyta; class Pinopsida; order Cupressales; family Cupressaceae; genus Sequoia; species Sequoia sempervirens. Next base: position 43,116 of record VDFB02279019.1, read on the forward strand.
ATCAGACCTTGATTCAACATTTCTTCCACTTGTCTTGCCACCTCTTGGTTCTGCTCAGGGGTTAGTTTGTATGCTGCTTTGTTAGGTAAAGCGGCTCCAGGTATGAAGTCAATTTGATGACTTATTGCTCTCTTTGGTGGTAGAGTTGCAGGTGTTCCATCACTTACTATGCTCTTGTATTTGTCAAGCAACTTTTGGACTGCTTCTAGTAAGACTATCCTTTCAGCCTTTTCTTCCTCTTTGGACTGCATTAGGACCACATAACCTTCATTCCCTTGGTGCAGATCCTTGATGAACTCCTTGCCACTGCTCAACATAATGTTAGGAACCTTGGACTGTCCTTCATCATCCTCAATCAATGATTGCAGCTTGAAGGTTCTTCCATCCTTCTTGAATTCTATGGTGTTCTCCTTTCCATGATATATAGCACCTTTGTCATATTGCCATGACCTGCCAAGAAGAAGATGGCATGCATCCATGGGTAGTACATCACAAATCAGCTTGTCTTTGTAGCCTCTAATTGAGAATTCCACTGTAAACTGCTCATTCACTAGAACACTCTGCCCTTTGTTCAACCATGTGACTTTGTAAGGGTTGGTATGAGGTACCTTCTACAATTTTAACTTAGTTACTACCTCCTCGGAGATGATATTATCTATAGAACCAGAATCTACAATGACCTTGCATACCTTTCCCAATATCTTGCACCTTGCTCTAAACAAATCTCTCCTTTGCTTGGGTTCTTCCTTGACCGGTTGTCTGATCAGCACTCTATTAAACATCAAATTTTCACCCACTTCCGATTCTATATGACTGATCTCAGGTGATTTGACACTCATGGTGTCCTCTTGTGCATAAGCTACTCTTTTGTCATTGCTTGAAGAAGAAGCTTTCTCCGGGCATCTATAAGCTGGATGACCTAGCTAATTACAATGGTAACATTTCATGGTGGCAAAGTAGGAGTTACTTCTGTCTGCTCCTCTTCCTCTATTTGAACCTCCTTGAGGTCCTCTTCCTCTATTAAATCCTCCTCTTGATGATGTTTCACCTCCATGCTCCGTAAGCTTGGATTCTCCTTGGGTTCTTTGATCATTACCTCTTCCTTGGTAACCTCCACGCTGTCCTCTTTGATCTTTGCCTCTGCCTCTGCCCTTAAAGGACTGATCATGCTTTCTTTTATTCCTCTCTTCAATCTTTATAGCCAGCTGATAACATTGGTGGACTGTCTTGGGGCTGAGTAAAGCCATCTCTTCCTGTATGTTCCACTTCAAACCATTAAGGTACCTAGCCACTTTTAGGCTCTCATATTTGATCTCAAGCAAAGCATCTGAAACTCTTCAATATAGGTGTTGACATCTTGATATTTTTGTCTTAAACTCTGCCTCTTCTTGTGAAGTTGGATCTCATAATCATCTGGCATATATGCTTCTTTCACTTTAGCAACCATTCCTTTCCAAGTTGATATGGGCTGCTTGCCTTCTTTCTCCCTTCCAGTCTGGACAAATTTCCACCATGTCAAAGTTGATCCTCTCAACCTCGATTTTGCAACCTTCACCTTATGTGCTTCTGTGACTCCATCACATTCAAAGTGGCTCTCCATTCCATCTATCCAATCCATGACCAAATCAGGATCCATCTTTCCATGAAATAGTATTATGCCCTCAAGTCCTTTTCCACTTAGGGCTTTTAATGCCTTCAAGAAAGGCTCCTCCTCGAGAACAGGGACAGGTTTAGGGACTTTTTCTTCCTCTGCAACCTCTTCTTCCTTTTGCACCTTTCCTTCCAATCTTGCATCATTCAATGCCCTCTCCAATTGCTCTATTCTTTCTTTCAGGGACTTGTCCTCTTCCTGTTCTTCAACCCTCTTGGCTAACTGTGCATTTGTCACCATGTTGGGAGTCTCACTTGACTCAACTTCAGACATATAAGCTGCTTTCCCAAATCTTTTGCAAAGCTCTGATACCAATCTGATAGAGACAGGGTTGGATTGAGAAAATCACAATCTCAATGCTCTGAGTCCTTATCTTGAGAAATCCTAAGGTGTCACTTCATCCACCATTCAACCTATAGGTCCCCTACTAGCTTAGGTACCCTTGGTTCATTGCCAACCCTGCTATCATCACTAATTTACTGCTACCAATCAATTCTTGATGCTTTTCACACATACTTCATCTAGCCTTTAATAAGCCTAAAGACTAGTTAACCTCCAATTGTTCCTAACTTGCATTCAGGGGTGTGCATTGGTTTTCAAAGCTTTAAAATAGTTAAGGGAAGGTTCTTGTACAAGCACAGATCTTCCTTCTTCTATCGCTTTCATTAAACCCTAGTTTAGGGTTTGGAAAGGCTACTAGAGTTGAGCCCCTTTTAGGCCTCCTCACACAAGACAATTGCTTATCACTCCTCTCCTTTACCTAATCAGGCCAAACTTGCTTCTGTCACCCTTGCAGAAATTTGCAGCACTAACAGATTTTTGAGGTCTTGGACTGTTTTCTGTCTGTACATATGGTATACCCTATTCTTGCAAGAACTAGGGTTTTCTTTGCTTCTTTCTTGGACTGTTCAGCTTGTTCCAACCTCCAAAAGACCAAACAATGGCTCTTCCTTCTTGACCACCATGGTGAAGGTCCCTGCAACCATTGCACACATTTTTTTCATGAAGAAATAGCACCCCTGCAACGTTAGGACTGATTTCCAACTACCTTTTCCAAACCGGGCATCACAAGCTCACCTAGGAAAAGATTATAACCCTGCTTCCAGTACTCACAAAGACACTTATATTTACATTATTTACAAGGATGGAGTTTTTCCTTGCTTCCACAATGCCCATACTTCCTAGTACAGACAGGAAACAAACTCAAAACTCCATTTTCTAGAATTTACCAGTCAAAACAGCAAAAAGAAATAACACTGTATTCACAAAAAGGAAGAAAGTGATGGAATTTCTAACTATAGGACTAGATAAATTGATTAAAAAGGCTTTACTACATTCTATAAAACTCAACAAAAGCTTTACTTAATTCATTTCTTGCAGCTGTCACACGCAAAAACAGAAAAATCAGACTTTTTCAATAAAAATCATTGTTTTTTTAATTTTTCTCCTAAACTGCCACTATACAAAGCTTCTAACCTCCTTCAAAGGTTGAGAGCTACCTTTTACAATGCCAAGAAATAGTTAGGTTTTCAAATTTTAGCCTAAGAACGGCCAAAAGCCTAATGTTGGAAAACACAGTGTGTTTTCCAATTTTTAACAAAAACTTAGGAAACGCCCACAAAAAGATTTCCCAATTTATTCAACCTTTACCTAATGAACCAAAAGGTCCTCAAACACAATCTAAATAGTGTTAAAGACCTTACACAACAAAATTAAATTGATTTTTAACACAAGACTTCAAAATATGCTTGTACTTTGGCACCTTGGCAGGTGCTCCTGCACCAGAAACTTATGCAATTCTTCACATAATTTCCCTAGCAGAGTCACCAAAAATATTTTTGTGAACATATTTGTCCTTTATACATGATTAAACACAAAATGACTCTATAATTCCCCAAGAAGGACTAATCAATCCCCAATAGTTGGAGAGATTTTCATAGCATTAGTAATCTTCCTCTGAATTTTAATTGAGGTACAACTCTCTCTTCTAATATAATTTTGATTTTTTAAAATATATGAAAGCAGGGGGGTATGCTTTTGGCCAGAAATCAGGAAAATAAAACTAACACCTACTCATAACCATGAAATAGATGCAAAGAAAAATGCTTTAAAACTAAAGAAATTATTTCATTGCTGAAAGGACTGGCAAACAATTAATATCATAGCTCATAGACTATACTATCAAAGCTTGGTGATTTGACTCAATACAATCTTAACATTTGCTGCAAATAAATGAATCAAACACCACTAAACAGCACATCCTCACAAGGAAAGAATATTAAAATGTTCATCTAAGCTCACGAACTTATTCATAAACATTACCATCTAACTCACAATTTACTACACACAAACAATAAATATTCATAGCAATATATTAAAACTACAAAATTTGATCCTTTTGTTATGATCGATTCTCACTCATGCATCATAGTGCAAGGGGGATCAAAATTTTGAACCCTTACAATATCCAATTATGGGATATTTAAATTTTTTACATTATAACGATTAGGATTTCTTGAAAACTAATTCTTGGACACCAACCGTCATCTAACCGAATAAAAGGTTGGTCCAAAATTGACTAATTTCAATCAAATTATGACAACACATTCATTAATTGTTATTTTAAGGATGGTTATGATTACATCCCTATTTTTTTATCAATATGACGAGAGAATGAATCATCAATTGTTGTAAGAAGACGATGTGGCCTACTCCCATGTGAAATGCCTACCACCTTCAATTTCTAGTGACTCTTGGAAAGCCACCTAAGGTTTCTTCTGTGTGATTTCTTTAAATGTAGAGGATTTCATTGCTATCTGGATCCAACTTACTATATTTCCATCACATCACTTTGCTTAAGTTTATTGAGTTTGAATCAATTTGGATGTACTTTCAATATTAATTTCTTCCAAGCAAGCTCCGCCAATTTTCCTTTGCCACTCTAAATTAACTTCACCACTATTCATCTACACAATGCTAATTTTTGCTTCTAGTATGTCGATTTCATCAAATGAAGTGCTTGTGGAGAGTGATTTCCTAGTTTTGGAAGGTATTGAGTGTAATGCCATCTATAGGTTGGTGATAGACCAACTTAGGGAAATATTATTGATCTATAGCAATGTGGAGGAAGTGATTCATAAAATCATTGGTGAGAACTTCATGTCCTAGGTGCACGTTCATAATTCTAGTATGCTCAAGCGCTTCCTATATAACATTGTGCATACCTTTGGGAGTTTCAGATGGGGGTTACGAGTTGCTTAGTGTATGATCCATCCATGATCTATTGTGCATTGAAGACGCTCTGAGAGGCCTATTTGTTCATCCTTGTGTGGGCTTAGTCGATGATGCAATTTGCATCACTTTTGTATTGCACAATGAACGAGCTAGTCAAGCCTTGTTGTGTGTTGGTTTGGAGCGCAACAACATGGAGATGTTTTCCCACTTCATCAAATTTAACGAGAACCTCTTCTCCCTTGCACAGATAGAGCATATACAATAAGTCATCCAATCTATCAAAGTCCTCATATTCACTCTGTGTCTAATACCTCCTGTGTTGTGAAACCTCTTTTTTTGCAATGTAATACAAAACATTTTTAACAATATATATATATAAGGAAATCTTCTATCAAGTCTAAGGAGCTTGAACAAGAATTATTGTAGCAAGACATTTTGAAATTAATACAAGTTGGGCATTGAAGTTGTGGTGACTTACTTATTTCTCTATGAATGCATGGTTCCTTTCTTCAAATTTAATTCAAGTTTAGTTATGATAATGATGAAGTGTGAGGATATTTGATAGATCTCTAGTTCATACCATTTGTTTGATCCTTTATTTGTTATAAGTCCAATTGTGAATGTTCATTTATATTGTGCCAGAATTGGCTATTGTAAGTGTGGAATAAGTAATGAGTAAATAACTGAAAACACTTCTTAATAAGACATTATATCAAAGATTCAAAAGCAATTAAACTAATTTAAAAGCACAAATCTACTGAAAGCATCATATTGTTCTCTATCTCTAAAGATTTATTAAGTCACGGGGCTCTCAGATTTTGTAAGCATTGTGATTGTTAAAATGCCAATCTAGAAAATGAGATGCTGCTAAATGCAATAATCTAATCATGTATGATGATTCCTAAATGATAAGATGAAGCTATTGTAATCTATGCTAACATTAATATGATAAAAGGAAGCTACAGTAATCTACGATGTAGCCATGATATTGATTCTACTAATGCTATGATTGCTAAATGATATTTCTATTGCTATGATGCTTGATTGCTTGATTGCTATTCCTGCAAAGTAAGTTTGCACAAAGTTGGGATTCGGGGTCCATTTCCTATAGAAGAAGGTTGTATTTATAGATTTATAGCAACACATTTGCAAAGGGGCAGCACAGCAAAGGCTTGGATTTGATCTAGAGGATTGAATGGTGAGAGATGAAGAACCTTGAGCTGATCATTGGAATGGTTCCTCCCCATGAAAACATTTGGCCAAATGATAGGAAGAATCAGAGGAAGGAGATTGAAGAGGATTTCCTGCAAGTTTGTCTCCAAATTTTCCCGTGAATACCAGTTGAATTAATTAGATATGAAATATCTAATTTTATTGGTGAGTGAATAGAGGAAATTGCCTTTATGCCTTCATTTGAATTTTTGGATTTATTCAAATTTAGCAAAAAGAAGATATTTAATTAAATGAAACAAATATTTGGAATTTTCTTATTTAATAAAAAGGGATATGATAATTAAACTAAAAATTTAGGATATCTTTATTTAATTAAGAGGAAACATGATTAGATAATTAAATAATACAAACTATTGAAGTTTTCTTATTTAATTAAGATAGAATAAATGAATAAATATAGAAGAAATAATAATGATAATAATTAAATAAAACAAAGTATTTAAATTTTTTTATTTAATTAAGTGAAAATAATATGATAAAAATAGAAGAAATAATAATGATAATAATTAAATAAATATTTCTATTTATTCAATAGTAGAGGAAATTAAGGTTAATTAATCAAATAATTCGTATTTAATTAATTATATTCTTCAGACCATTTTTAGGTGTATACAATTATATACATGAATGTTTGTAATATGAAAATATTTTAATTTCCTTTAAATATTGTACAATTCTTGTAGCTTTGTGAGTTTACCTCTAATTAAGCAGGAACTAGTTTAGTGAGGGATTCATCTATCTGTTGCACCCACCATTGCTATCATTGTCCTTAGGGTTCTATAGCTTAATCTCCTCTCACCTTATCTTTTGCATTTTTTTTTAAAATTGAGTTAGTTTAGGAACAGAAGCATCACAAAATTGCTATATTAGATGATAAAATTCATTTTTAGATCTCAGATCTAGAAATATACTTAGGGTTTCATATCAGTTTCAAATCTTTCAAGCCTTCATTATTCAAAGTTTCAGCTAATTAGTTGTAAGGCCCCTTGTTAAAATAGCATTATTTTGAACTACTAAGTTATTTTTTGCAAAGTCACTTGACCTAACTATCAAAGCCTTTGGGTTATCTTTTTGAAGTTTTGAAGTTAAATTTCCTTTTAAGAGAGACCAAACACTTTTATGTTTTGTTTTTGTTGTGATGTGCAAAAACAAGTGCTCAGCACATAGTACACATTAATTTATCTCTTTATTTGATTGTAAAAAAGGTTTCTATCAAATTAGAGTAAAATAGAAAGACCAATACAAAATTTCCTTTAGTTGTCCTTTTTGACATTATGAATAGATTGTCATGCCCTTTGGTCTCATGAATGTGCCTACCTACTTCTAGGACCATATGGACAAAATATTCAAAAGGAACTTTAGATTTCTTATGTATTATTGATGATATTCTATTTTCTAGTCACTTTAGATAACCATTACAATCATCTCAAAAAAATGAAAGTAAAAAAATAAGGTATTGTCATGTCTATTAATAATATTTAATAGTGTAGCAATAGTTATAAGTTTTTTAGGAATGGTTGTCAATAATAGTATCCTTGAGGTCCAACCTCATATAAAGGATAAGGTCTTAGGTTTCAACTATCCATTTAATAAAAAGAAGCTACAAGTCTTATTGGGTATGTTAAAATATGTTAGTAGTATTTACCATGGATTGAGATATGATCGAGAGCCTCTCCAAAAATTATTGAAAAGGTACAAGTTTGTTTGGACTGAAGAACATACTAATACAAATAAAAATATCAAAGAAAATAAAATTGTAAGCCTTTCTGTACCTACTACCTCAAAATACATTTTATATACTAATGCATTTGACTATGCTTGGGGGGGCATTTTGTGTTTTGTAAAAGATTAAAAAAATGTTTTTGAATATTATAGTGGAGTCTTTGCAAGTGGTGTGAGAAAATGGAGCTCATCAGACAAGTAAATATATGGGGTTTATAAATGCCTTGAAAAAAACTCTCTCAAACTCATGCATCCAAATCATTTCTTAATCAAAACTGACTGCACGAGATTCCTAACTTTTAGAGAAAAAGACCATGACAAAAAAATGGCAAAGGAAAATATGTATGATGGTAACTTCAACCAGTTTAAATACATTATTGAACATATTCCAGGAAAAGATAATGTTGTTGTTCATTGGTTAAGTAGATATTTTCCATGCATAATGATACTCATAATTCTTCAAGATTAAATCCAAGATTCAATTGTCAAAGGATAATTTATGTTAATTTTAATTTGTTAGTGTATTTGTCTAAAGGAAAAAAAATTTGCAAGGTGTAACTCCCATGTATATTCAAAGTTCCTAATCACTAGCAAAAATCTTAGAAAATCTTGGATATATCTCACCTCCAAATTATTTTTGGATATGACATAGGAGAATTCACTATTCTAAGACTATAAACATAAATATATTATCTTAGAATGATAGTGTGTGTGTGTCAAATGTGGTGAGTATTCTAATGTCAACACAAACCTTAATGAGACGGTTTACATTCAAAGTTTGAAGCAAGTAAAACTACTCTATTCATAATACAATCAAATCTTTCAAATACGTATCATTGTCCTCTATTTCTATGGATTTATTAAACCGTTTGGCCCTCAGATTTCTATGGGCACAAAGGTTGTTAAAATGACTACCTAGAAAATGAGATTTGATGCTTAATATGCAAGCAAAGATGATTTCTATGTGCAAATGTGTGCTAGAATGATTAGTGGTATGCTTCTAAATGAAACAAAATGATGGAAAGGATAATGGATGCAAGGATAAACGAAGGATGATGTTGATGATGAATGAACAAGTGGAGATGAGTGAGATGATATGAAACTAAAATGAACTATCCATGATTATGCATATGCTCAAATGCAAATGTAAAACAAACTAACCTAAAATGTAACTATGATGCAATGAGGATGATAAAATGTAACTATGAAGCAATTAATTAATCTAAGATGAGAATGCAAAGTAACACATGATTTGAAAACTAAGTATAAGACTCCATGAAAGCTCCAAGCTCCTATGAAAAACTTGCATGGTAACAATACTCAAAGTGTGGATGAAAAATGGAATTATAACACTATTCCAATTTGTATCTCAAAATAGCATTATAACATTACTCAAAAGGTGGATGGTCGATGCTAAGGCAAGAGGGTGTATTTATAGGGTTTCTCAAGCATTTTGTGAGGTGGCACCTATCAACGGTCTAGATTCGAAGGAGAAATAATAGATGGTGGAGATGAAAGGAATCGGGATGTTGTCCCCTTGACCAAGGACAACATGCCATGTGTGTGGAGAGAATCCCTTGACCAATTGGAAACATGCCAAATGTATGGGATTCCCAAGTGTGTGAAACAAAGACCCATGTGCTCCAAATTTGTTGGAAGTGTGGGGGAATAAAGCCATGTGCTTTTTCTCATTGGTGGAAGTGTGTGAGGATAATTCTAATTAATAATTAGGCTTATTTATTTTTATGTGACCTTTATGAGGTGGCACACAAAAAGTTGTAGAAATGTGCTCTAATTCTTAATCAAGATTAAGGAAGGTTAATTAAATAAACACATTTAGGATATTTTGTTTATTTAATTATTTAGAAGAATGTGATTTTGGAGAATTAAAAGGAAAGTGTTCAACAATATCAATAAAGTAAGACCTTATTTATGTGTAGTTGAAGTATTAATTAAATAGGTTATATTTAATTAACTGACTGTGATGACCATTTTTAGGTGTATACATTTTTCCCCCCTTTGAAGTAATGTGTTTACACATTGCTTCAAAGAAAATTTTGATGTCGATGCTCAGAAAATATTTCTATGCCCCAGACCATGCCCCAGACTTTTGAATTTTAGGTATTGACAGATATATGCCCCCTCGAGAGATAAATCGGTGAATGTGGGGATGTTAAAATGAAACATTGGAATGAGGTGATGGTGTTGTGATAAATATGATGATGATCCAACGTTGATTCAATGAGATTTTGATGGCGGAGATGATTTATCTCTTGAAAGTTCATAGCAAGCTCTTTCTTTGAATAGTGTTGATTAATTACCCCTCCTTTTTGGTAAAAATGGGAAATAAATCCCACCATAATTCCTCCATTTTACCCTTAAAAGGTAAAAATGGTAAAATGGGATTCATTTTTACATTTTGAGTTTGGAGAAGTTGAAGATTGGAGAGCTTAGAGGAAGATGGTGATCCCATACCACAAGCATCGTTTCGAGCATCTTCGCCAACCTGATCAGCTTGCTGCCTCTGGACCTATGGTACACTTTACAAGAAACCTCTTTGTTAGTCATTTTCTTGCCTTTTAGAAGCATTTTGAACGTCATAGATAGATTTTGTAGCTTATTGGATGTCATTTATAAACTTTTGGGTGATGTTTTTATCGTTTTTGAGTGTTTTTGAGCATGTTTAAGAGTTTTGGAGCCTTTGGGGTCCCAAATGGCACCTCTTGGAAGCTTCAAAATCAAGTTTTCATGGGTTTTAAGAGTTTTGGTGCCTTTGGGGTCCCAAATGGTGCCTCTTGCAAGCTTGTTTTTCAAGTTTTTGGCCTCCAACACTATTTTGGCACCTTTCGGGTCCCAAGTGGTGCCTCTTGTAAGGGCGAAATCCATGTTTTGAGATGCCAAACATTGTTTTGGCGCCTTTGGGGTCCCAAATGGCGCCTCTTGTTGCCTTGGAAAGTTTTCATCTTTGTTGATTTGAGGTGGTTTAGCTTGTCATTTGACCCATTTTGCGGGGTGTGATTACGGAAAGCCCTCGAGGTGATGTTCGCAAGATGTCCTTGAAGCCTAGGAGTCATTGGTTTGTCATGTTTTGGATTGATTTCAGTCAGATTGTGGTATGTGCAGTGTTTGATTGATGTTTTGTGTGATGATTTGATCTCATGATAGGCGAGAATCAAATGATAGAACCAGTGTTGTATCAACCTCATGATATGTGAGGAAGGATAATAGGATTGATAGCATATCGTCCTCATGATAGGTGAGGAACGATGGTAGGATTGATAGCAAATCATCCTCATGATAGGCAAGGAACGATGGTTTGATTGATAGCAGATCATCCTCATGATAGGCGAGGAATGATGGTAGGATTGATAGAAGATCATCCTCATGATAGGAAAGGAATGATGGGTTGATTGATAGCAGATCATCCTCATGATAAGTGAGGAACGATGGGTTGATTGATAGCAGATCATCCTCATGATAGGCGAGGAATGATGGGTTGATTGATAGAAGATCATCCTCATGATAGGTGAGGAACGATGGGTTGATTGATAGCAGATCATCCTCATGATAGGTGAGGAACAATGGGTTGATTGATTGAGATGATTGTTTTGATTGATTTGATTTGAATGACTTCACATTAGCTTGATTGAACATGACATTGATTGACTAATGTGTGTTCATGATTAGGGAGATGGAGATGTACTCCAGTCTCAAGAGTGATTCCTAAAGACCTGGAACATGGTTTGTCGGTTGTCCTCAGTTGACTTAGAGATTATCTCCCATTGTGGGTTGACTTCCTTGTTAGATATTCCATAATATAGAATCAACAAAGGTTTACTGATAGCATTGGCAAAGAGATGGCACAATTATCATAACACGTTTCATTTACTGACTGGAGAGATGGCCATGACTCTAGAGGATGTTTATCGTATTCTGCAGATCCCAGTGATGGGAGAGATAGTAGTGTATGATAAGATAGAGCAGGGCAGGACAGTTGCATTGCGAAGATTATGCCAAGATGATCATGTTACGGGCCAATGGATCCCTTGGATAGAGATGATTAGTAGATATGATCCTTTGTCGTGTGTGCTTTCCAGATTCATTGGTGGATTCCTCTATCTTGATCATAGGTCAAAGGGATTTTCAGTAGGTTGGGGTCATGTGCTATTGTGGATGACACTTGATGGTACTAGGTATGCCTGGGGCTCATGTATGTTAGCCCACTTATACCAAGATTTGCACGAGGTTGTTTATTACGAGGTGATAAGCCTGTCATGTGGTGTCACATTACTGCAAACCTAGGCATGGGAGCATATAGTCATCACTCGGCCCATGGGAGAGAGACATCGACCACCAGGGAGACCCTATGTTTTTAGTTATAGCGGTCCACATGTCCAACATAAGTTGGACAAGGTTGCTTATTGGAGGCATTTTTTGGATGATTTGGAGACCGTCACATTGCGGTCATACTTGAATTGTAAGTAGCGGCCAGAGGATTAGCTGGAGATGCCATATATGTTGTTATCTCGTTATCTGATTGGGTGGACACATGTTGTGCTTGAGCGATACATGTATCTGTGAGTATGTAGAACAGTTTGGACGGGTTCAGGGGATGCCCCTAGGAGTTTCCCATTATGCACGGTGACAACAGGATGTTTTAGAGTGGGGCCCCTATGTATCATATGAGGCAGCTTGTATAGAGTACTATACCTTGACCCCAAGTTTATGGGATTATGTTCCATATATTACAGACGCCGAGATGACGGAGGATTATTCAGAGTTCTTCCACACACATCCCTTTCCTAGATTTACTCATCCAGAGGAGCCAGTACCACCAGTTGATGGAGAGGGAGGAGATGATGAGGGTAGTGATGATGGTGGGGAGGGTGTTTGCAAAGGTGATGATGGTGGTGCAGAGGGTGGTTGCAGAGGTGATGGTGGTGTAGAGGGTGGTGGGGAGAGTGATGGTGGTGCAATGGGTGGTGGGGAGAGTGATGATGGTGCAGATGATAGTCATCCATTAGATTTTGCAGTTTTGAGGTGTAGGAGGAGTGTTACTGTAGCTCAAGGGGTACTTCCAAGGATTCGGATTAGGATACCCTCACATCAGTAGTCATCACAGATTGCAGCTTTGCAGGAAGTGATTCATTCATTTCAAAGTGAGATAGCATAGGCTCGAGCATAGATTATGTCCCTTCAGGATGAGTTAGGGCAGTGTCAGGCACAGATTGATAATTTGACAACTGATAGAGGGGCATATAGGCAGCAGATACAGTAGTTGCAGGCACAAATGATCATACTTACTTTAGAGAGGGATGCCTTTAGACACCGGATAGAGCAGGATGAGGCCACTTTCGAGAGGATATAGCAGACGACACCATCTGTAGGTACAGCAGATTTCTTCAGAGAGATCTAGCACATTTCTTAGGAGTTGTAGTTTTATAGAGGTAAATATCATGAGTTGGTTCCTCCTGAGTGACGAGAGAGTTTTGTACAGTCTCATTCTAACAGATCTCGTTCTCAGACTGTTAGCATGGGTGTCACGCAGCCATTTCCTGGAGATAGGAGAGATCCAGGTGTAGGTCTGTCAGGTAGAGGAGGTACTAGTTCCATGAGAGCAGTAGCATCTAGTGGGAGCTCGACATAGCATTTTGTGATGTTCTTTGGACATTGTGTATACACCTTTTGTGAGATTGAGGATGTGTTTCCCATGATACAATGCCCTTTTGAATTTTGATGTATCTCATCCTACTTTTGGATATCCTTGTACACATGGACATTATGACATTTTTGATGATATATGATATGCAGTGGTGATTATGATGCATTTGATTTCCCTATTATGATATGCAATGTTGTGACTTTATTTAATTTCTATGTGATGATAATGATTAGGTAATGTGATGAATGTATTTGTGATCATCATTATGCAATGTGATGTGATGATTATGATTATGTAATGTGATGCAATTTATTATGATTATGCAATGTGATGTGATTTATTATGATTATGCAATGTGATGTGATTTATTATGATTATGCAATGTGATGTGATTTATGATGTGTAATGCAAATGATTGAATTTGCATAACTTCAAATGTTCAAGGCCTTAAGCTTGAATAAGTGACTCTGTCCAACTTCCAAAAGTTGTGGGAAGACTACAGTAGATTGATCTTTTAAGCTTCCTAACTCTGACATATTTCCCAACTTTCTTGGAAATCTGAAGAGACTCACTTATTTAAGTGTAGTGGATGACATGATTTTGATGTTGGAAATGATATGCAATGTATGTCCTTTATTATTTTCTTTTGTATTTTATGAGGCAATATCATGATGGAATGTATGAATGTAAATGAGGTAAGAATGTTTTCTAAGATATGCACATGATGATGCAACTAATGTGTAACTAAATGAGAATGATGTTTTTTTGGTTAATGTCCAGTGTACTCAATCCATTAATAATAGAGATGACACCATTGTGAAATTGTTTCAGCATTGAAAAACCCCATAAATACACATGCAATACTAACATGAATGCAATCTAACTTAACTATGCAAATCTCATTTTCAAAAGTTGTTAATTATATTAACCAATTTGTCATGATTTTTATCATCAGTGGGCCTTTAAAATGTTGAAAGTGAGTACAAGCATCAATGGAATATTTTAGACCAAGATGACCTGAGTACTACTTCCATGATGTTTTAAAATTGCAAGTTAACACAAGCATCTAAGTATAATTAAACCGAGATGACCTGAGCATCGCTTGCATAAACAGACAAGAGTTAATCTTTTTCCTATGCAAATTTGGAATGTCATCAGTGATACTTTGTAGCACACGTCTCGTGACAACTTGCATAGTAATAATGATAAACTCACAGACAACAGAAAAAGAAAAATCATACTCCTTCCTTGCTCCTCTAGTTCGATACATCATCGAGGACTCAAGAGATATGATATCAAAAATAAAAGTAGAACAATTTGAACTTTCGTGTTTGACGTGATAAACCCTTGATTCAGAAAGATCATCATCCATTTGAAGTTTGTGTTTGTAACGTTGGTCCGACGACTGTTTGCCTATTGATTTAAGCTTAGAGTTTATTTTCCCCTAGTGAGTGCAAGATTTTTCCCCCACTCTAGGGCAAGACATGACCATCGACCAAGACCTAACCTAAAGACCTATCCTAGGGGCCTCGGGGGTTGATCAACATATTAGCCTTACCTATGTTATACATGCAGAGACCACATAGTTCAACTGATGACACGACCAAGATTTACAAGACAAACCTACGAACATAGAGGACACCTAAAAGACTGACCCAATTGTCTCAAGGGATAATCAAAGATCACCCTTGCCTACGTTCAAAGCTCAAAGATGACGTAGTTCGAATGAAGACTATGTTTTTGACTTTTTGACCTGTTTTTGGATTTTGACATGTTTTGAATGTTTTTGGGATTTCGATATGTTTTGAATGTTTTTGGAATTTTGATATGTTTTGAATGTTTTTTGGATTTTGATATGTTTTGAATGTTTTTGGGATTTTGATATGTTTTGAATGTTTTTGGGATTTTTGATTTTCCAACCTTGAGAATGTACAAGAATCCAATCCAATGCAGGACATGCCCCCAGTGTGATACGATAAAACAAACTGATTTTTAGAATGGGAAAAGTAATGCTAAGGGATACAATGATACAAACATTGGATCAAGCTATGGTGTGAACATGGAAGCGTGACAAATTCAGAGAGGAAAGCATGATGGATGAATGATGCAGAGCAAGTCACGTAGCCCAAGATAGATGGAGAGTGCTTATTTTACGCAAGGCGCTTGTTTGCCAGGTTTTCACCAAGGTACTTGCCCAAAGCGCCACCAAAGTGGTTTTCACTAGAGGACAATCTTTTTTTCTTTACTGTTTTTTAATCCTTTTTATGATTTTTTTGGATTTTTGCATTTTTTGATTTTTTTGGTATTTTTCCAAGACCTTTACCAATGCACTCAATGAGCTAGGGGTAAAACCTTTTGAGATGCAATTTTTTGAGGGGTTTTTTAATCAGATCCCCTTCTGGTATGGATAATTGATATGCTCTTGATCCAAATACTGATACTTTAACAAAGGGACCCAGCCAGTTAGGTTCAAATTGCCCCTTCTTCTCTCGATCTTGTTGATTACGGGGATTTTCTTTTAAGACTGAGTCGCCAACCTAAAATTCTCTAGGTATTACTCTATGATTGTAGCTCCTAGATATCCTTTGTTGATAAGCTTTTAGGTGATCAACTACATGTTGTCGGCATTCATCCAACAGTTATAATTCTTGTAGCCTCAATACTCTATAATCCTCATCTGAAATCATCCCTTTAAGTGACACACGTAGGGATGGTTTCTCGACCTTAATAGGTAGAATAGCTTCTGATCCATAGACAAGAGAATAGGGTGTTTCTCTTGTTGGGCTACAGATATTGGTTCTGTAAGCCCACAATGTCAGGTTTAGTTGAGCATTCCAATCATGTCCAGCTTCATTGACGGTCTTCTTCAAAAAATTTAGGATAGTCTTGTTTGAGGCCTCTGCTTGGCCATTCCCTTGGGGATAGTAAGGTGTAGAAAACCGATGTTGGATATGGAATCTTTCACAGAGCTCTTGAACATCTTGATTCTTAAAGGGTCGTCCATTGTCTATAATGATAGATTGAGGAACACCATACCAACAAATGAGATAATTTAGGATGAATGATGAGATTTGTTTCCCGATGATGGTGATTAGAGGAACAACTTCAATCCACTTGGTGAAGTATTATGTGGTTGTGATTATAAACTTATTTCCATTGGAGGAAGAGGGGTGAATCTTACCTACAAGGTCCAATCCCCACTGGCAAAAAAGCCATGTAGCTGCGAAAGGATGCAACTCTTGTTCCGGTGCATGTATCAAGTTCTCATGAATTTGACATTTGGAACACCTTTCAACATATTGAAATGACTTTTTCTCCGTATTCATCCAGTAATACCCTAATCGTAATAATTTCTTAGCTAAGGTTAAGCCACTTGAATGTGTGCCACAGATACCTTCGTGAACCTCTTGTAAAGTGATTTCAACTTCATTACGTTCTAGACACCGAAGAAGAGTACCTTCCAAACCTCATCTATAAAGTACATTAGCTATTAGGGTGTGGTGAGCCGCTTGTCGAATGAAGTTTTGTTTTTTGTTTTGAGATAAGTTAATTGGAAGGGTATTGTCTTGCAAGTAGGTATGGATTTCTCCATAGAGGGAAATTTGAGGGTTGACAATATGGCATATCACTTGGGATTCTGGATCTTCATAAGCTGGCTTGGACACTTGTTCTACCATGAATTCATAATGTCTTCATTGTTCAGGTATCTGCAAGAGAGAAGCAATGGTGGCCATTACATCTACAACTTTGTTTTCTATTCTAGGAACTTGTACAAACTTGATCTCATTTGAAATCATTCACCATCCTCTTGTAGGGCAGCAACTTGTCATCTTTTGTTTGATAATCATTGTTGAATTGGTTGATGACCAGTTGTGAGTCACCATAGACCAGAAATTCCATGATTTTCCATTCAACGGCTATCTTGATTCTAATGATCAATGCTTCATATGCAGCTATGTTGTTGGTGTAGGGGAACATTAATTTGTAGGCTTTTAGAATTGTGTATCCTTGCAGTAATACAAACAAGATTCCTACACCTAATCCATGTTTTGTATAAGAGCCATCAAAGTTTAGCAGCCACTATTGTGTAGATATGGTTAGGATATCATCATGGAATTCAATGTTCATTGGATTGTTATCTAACAATGGTGCTTCAGTGAGTTGATCTACTATGGCTTGACCTTTAATTTCTTTCCTGTCCATGTACTGGATGTCGAACTCACTCAATTTCATGACCCACTTGGCTAACCTCCCTGTTAAAGCAGCTTTGTTGAGTAAGTACTTTAATGGGTCAATTTTGGCAATGAGTTTGATGGTGTGAGTCAGCATGTAATGCCTCAATTGTTATGTGGAAAATACAACCGCTAAGCAGGCTTTCTCAATAAAGGTGTAATCGATCTCATAACCATTTAGGGTCCTGTTGGTATAATAGATGGCTCTCTCCTTACCTATAGAATCTTCATGTGCTAATAAGGCTCCCAAAGATATCTCGGTTGTTGCAATGTATAGTAATAGTGGTTTTCCCTTGACTGGTGGTATCAACACAGGCGGTGTCATCAGGTATTGTTTTAGTTGACTGAAGGCAGGTTCAAATTTGTCATTCCACTTGAAATAGACATTCTTGTGTAATAAGAGGTTGAACGGATGAGTTTTATCAGCTAGTTGTGCAATGAATCTTCTAATGGACTCAAACCTTCCTTGTAATGATCTGAGTTGGCTGATGTTTTTAGGAGGAGGAATTTCCATGATGGCTTTGAATTTTGTAGGATCCACCTCAATGCCTTTAGCTGAGACAATGTATCCTAAAAGTTTAGCTGATGTTACACCAAACACACATTTCTTGGGATTTAACCTCACCTTGAATTTCTCCAATCATGTGAAGATTTTGTCTAGAATCTTTAAGTGTCCTTCTCTAGTGTAGGATTTTTTCAACAAATCATCTACATAGTCTTCCATAAAAGTATGCATCATTTCATGGAAGATGGTATTCAAAGCTCTCTGATATGTAGCTCAAGCATTTTTCAACCCAAAAGGAATCACATTCTAGCAAAAAGTTCCCCAAGGACATGTGAAGGTCGTTTTATCTTTATCTTAAAGTGCTATCTTTATTTGGTTGTATCCTGAAAATCCATCCATAAGTGATAACTTTTTGTGCCCAGCAGTCAAGTCTACAATCAGATCAATGTATGGTAGAGGAAAATCATCTTTTGGACAGGATTTGTTAAGATCCCTGAAGTTCGTGAATATCATGATGCTCTTATCTAGTTTGGATACTGGAACAATGTTTGATATCCACTTGGCATAGTCAATAGATCTTATAAATCATGCATCTAATAGCTTTTTCAACTCAACTTTCACCAGAAGGGCGATATGGGGATGCATCTTTCTCAGTTTTTGCTTTACTGGTTTTATGCTAGGTGGTAATGATAAATGATGCATAATGAGTTCTAGATCTATGCCTGGAATGTTAGCATATGACCAAGAAAAGTTGATTTGCCTCTCCTTAAAGAATTTGGTGAAACAAGGTTTCTCCTCTTCTGTCATGGATTCTGCTAAATGCAGGGTCTTCACTATTTTAGTTGTACCAACATTGATGGATTGTGTAGGTTCTATTAGTACTGAAGATCTCTCTTGATAGTGTTTTGGGAGAGTGTCAAACCTTCCATCTCTTTGTGCCTTAGGGAAGTTTTCACCTTGAGATACGCTCATTGTTTTTACTTTTTCCTGATTTAATAGTGCCATCAGATGGTTTTCACTATTAGACCCATTTCTGATATTTTTCATTTTGCAGCTGAAAGGTTTGACACTCCCTTCATCAGGAGCTTCATTCTAATATTCAATGGTAGAACATGTGTCAGGATTATCGTCACATAGGAAGTTCACGAGGGCATCATCATTTGAAAAGGTGGGTATGTCAAGCGGCTCATTTTGATCCCAATCAATTAGTTCAGGATGCATTAAGGACAAGGAATCGTTAGATTGGCCAAGGTCATAAGGTGTAAGCATCAGGATAGCCATGTTGTCAAATTTTCCAATGAGGTCTAAGATGTTACTCTCTTCCAACGTGTCTATCTCGCTCAAAGAATGATCATCTTCACTTGAGTCAACGACATACTATGATTCATATTCAAGGGGTCTAGAACCAGAACTTTGTCCTTTCATACTTATTGGTGTATACTTTTTTATTACATCGATCTCTTTTTCGTGGCAAAATTCCTCAGAGAGGGAGTCCCATTCATATTCATTGGAATTTGTTTCATGATCCTCACTATCTTGTAGCTGTAAGATTCTTTCGACAGTTCTTTGAGTAGCTTCCTCTTTTAAGTCTTCCCTGTAGCCTAGTCCTGTTTTGTCTTTGGGATTCATTGTTACGAGCTATATTGGTTCACTGATGCCTTCTTTTCTCTTACCTAAAGGACCATTTCCCTCATATCCCATTTTTTTCAGGATTGTCTGACCTTTGTCATACTTATCTGTGCATATATTGGACACTAATACCTGTGAAGGTTCTTCATCTTTGTATAACCAGTTTAGGACATTCCTGTCTTCTGATTATTAAGCTTGAGTGCTTGCTTTTATAAGCTTCCCATCAAAGAGCGTGATGGGTTGTAAATATTGTTGTCTTGAGGTGGATGTTTATCCATGTGACTTAGGAGAAGATGAAAGTTGTGATAAGTATGAAGATTGCTCAAATGAGTATTCCCCCATGCCCTTGTCTTTTATTTGGATCTTTTCCAACTATTTTGATAAGGCATCAAGTTGACTTCCATTTTTGCATGAAATAGAGTCAACGACCCCTTTGTCTTTTGATTGAGCCCTTTCCTCATACTATCTTGACGAAGAACCCACTAGACTTTCTTTGTTTGATGGATCAGAGTTGATGGCTTCTCTATTATGCGGTACAAAGTATCTTGACTTGTTCTGAGTGCATTGCAATATTGGGGATTGTTAGAATCTGCAGCAATGGTGACCTCTTGTCCATTGAAAGGAAATTTCAGGCACTGATGATAGGTTGATGGTACCGCTTGCATTTCATGAATCCATGGTCATCCCAATAGTATGTTATATGTCAATTCCTTGTCTAACACCTAACACACTATGTCTTTGAAGATTGGTCCCTCTTGAATGGGTAAGATGATCAATCCTTGGGAGGATCTTTCTTCATCATCATATGCTTTTATGGTGATTTTCCTTCTAGGATCAATAGCATTTTCAGAATATCCTAATGCACGAACAAGCTTGAGAGTGCAGATATTTAGGCCTGCTCCTCCATGTATAAGGACATGTTTGACACGATGTTTATGGATTAGGACTTTGATGTGGAGAGCAACGTTATGTGGATGGGTGGTGGATGCATCGTCATGTTCAAAGAATGATAAGCAATGAGGTGCAGTCAAATGTCCCACCATAGCTTGAAATGTACAGACTTCTAGATTGTTTGGTACTCTGGTGGCAACTAAAGCTTGTTCCAGGATTTATTTGTGTGCCGGTGAAATCTTGAGAAGTTCCAATATGGATATTTGAGCGGGTATCTTTTGTAACTAATCAACGATGTTATATTGAGTTACAGGAAAAATATTCATTTTAGACATGGAAGGGATAGCTCCTTTCAATGTTACCTTGGCTTGTCCTCTTGCAATCGCATTGATAGGTGTATTGTCTTGATCATTTGTGATTTTGATGACGTTAATTCGATTGTCATTCGTGTCAACGTTAGTGCTCAAATTTCTAGGTATAAGGTCATTGATTTGATGTGAGATGGTGTCATCATTGTGCTGGGTTTCAGTAGTGGCATCCTTCCCTTGGCTTCTGATTTCATTGTCTTGGATGGAATTCTCAACCATCTCAATACAATGAATGGTAGAATCATAAACATAGTTTATATTCTTGCCTTTGGTATTCGATGTAGAGGACTCTCCCTTTTCATAATTGGGTAAAGGATTCTTGAACACTCCCTTATCACTATTTTTTTGGGGTCCTTCAATGAGTACCTTTTTTTTATCAGTGAGATCTTGGATTGCATGTTTTAATTGCCAACAATCTTTCATCATATGACCCTTGTTTTGATGATAACCGCAGTAATGGGCATTGTTCCACCAAAAGGGTTTGACTTGTGGATCCCAGTTTTGTGCTTCTAGCACTATGATAAGCTTAGCCTCAGTAAGTTCCTTTAAGGTGGAATCTAAGGATTGTCCCAATGGTGTGAATTTTTGTCGATTAGAAGGTTTTGGAAATGGTGTTGCTTTGGTCCCCAAATTAGTCTGATTGTTGTTTTGGTTAACATTTGGAGTGTTGGGAGGATTGTTGGTCTGATTAGTCTTGGTGGTAGCTGTCATTAGGTTCAATACAGGTTTTGTATTTTTATTTTCAGCTATGACCTCATTGGTACCCACGTTCATGTTTCGTTTCCAAAATTTAGGTTTGTCCCCACTATTGTAGTTGTTAGAGGAAGTGGATGAGTTGTTCTCATTGTATACTTTAATGACCCATCTTTTGACTAAGGCTTCTTCGATTTTAATTCTGTTTTCAATCAATTTTTCAAAGGTAGGGGTACATTGTAATTCCAATCTATAATGCATCTCATTGTTTAGGTTGTCAATGAAAATCTCTATCTTTTCCTTTTCGGGCACGGGATGAGAATACCTTGCAAACAATCTCCTCCATTTTTGTAATAAAATGAGGAAGGACTCACCCTTTTCTGTTTCAAGTTGCAAAGGTCTTTCATGGTGATATCATGTTGGATGTTGTAAGAGTATTGAGTGAGAAATCTATTGACCAACTCTTCAAATGTGTTGATGGGGGGTGTAATCTTTGAAAACCATTCAAGGCATGTCCCTCCTAGATTTCATGGAAATAGTCTCATCAAATAAGTTTCCTCATGTGCAAATTCTAGACTCATAGTTCGGAATTCCATTACGTGATCTAATGGATCAGTTGTACCATTGTATTTATCATACTTTGGAAATTCACTATGTTTAGGGAAAGGAATCATGTTTATGGATGGATTAAAGGGATAAGGACAAATGTCCTCGATCAAGTATCATTTAAAAGTTCCCCTTTGAATATCTAGAACTTATTGTTGAAGGTTCTTCATTTGGTGAGTTAAAGCAGCCATTTGTTTTGTTTCCTTTTCAAGCTTTTGGAGAGGTTCTTTTAAGATGTTGATATCAAAATCAGGGGGAAGTTTGACTCCTTGATTGGCTAACCTTAATAGGTATTTTTCCCCATCTCTTTCAAAAATATTTTCCAAAAACTTATGGAAGTTGGGGTCTTGTTCCGCTTGTCGGATATCCTCATCGTTTATTTCTTCCCCTTGAGTGTTGTTGAGTCCAGGAATAGGTATTTCTTCTGCATCAGCCATGTTGCTATGTATCTCACTATTTAGAGGTTCAATGTTGGGAGTTTCGATATCGAAAGCTTCACTACTCGGACTTCCTATGTTTTCCATTTCAAAGTTGGGTGTTCCAAGTTCCTTGTCCTTGAGTCCTCTCTTTTGTGATCTCATTTGGATGGGCATACAAGTGTTTCCGAACTAATGAGTCTTTCATGATTAAAGGATGACAAATACTGAAGATGAAACTAGGCTATACAAGCAAAGATATGATGGATATTGGATTTTGACAATAGTACATCATGTATAATTCTAGATTGTTTTTGCAAGCTCTCTTGTAAAAATTGAAGGTTAACCTTTCTCTAAAGTTGTAGAGCATAGACAAACATTTTTTATGTTGTTTTGGAATAAGAGGTTTGATCTTTGGTTTTATAATCTTTACCTTTCATGAAATCATCATGTAAACCACATATTCTGACTCTGTTTTGCCTAAGGAAAGATTGAACACTGCTGAAAGGACTAATTTTCTGAAGATGGATGGACCTAAGTTACTAACTTGTCTACCTTAATGAATGTAGTTTTGAATCAAGGTTTTCACTTTCAAAATGTAACATTTTTTATGGTGTTTTGTTTGAGTTTCATTTTTGAAGACACATCAAGTAGAATATACACTCCTAAGGCTATGTAAGACTATATTCTTTTAGATTCCACGTGAGTTTTACCCCAATCGCACTATCTTTAGCAAATGAATTTAGAAGCTTGGTTGCACGGGCTCCCCCTTATAGTGCACTCTCTTCTTAGGCCAACCAAGCTTCCAATCCCCATGAAACTCCCATAGCAAACCGATCACCTCTACTAAAAACTACGAGAATGTGGATGCCTCGGCAATGACCGTTGCTGCACCAAAGAATAGATAAAGGATTTTGGAAAATCTACAACAAGGGTTTCAATGCAGGCATTTTGTTTGTGGGGGATAATCCATGCGGCGAGAATCCCTTTCGATCCATCTCGTCGGAATTATCCTCATGATACTTTAACTTTCCTCAAGTATCCACATTTATATCCCTGTTGGAAGTCGCTTGGCTTTAGTGTGTTGCCGGTTGGGTCATTCCCTTGGGTGATTACTTTTTCCCACAAGGTAGGCCCTCTAGGATAAACAAAAGCAAGCAAGTATACCCATAGTTCAATCGATCTTTCTTTTGCATGAATAAAGAGAGAGAACTCATGCCATATACTCCACTTACACTTGCACATAAACAAGAATGGGTCTAGCTTTTTGGATCACCCAGTTAAGGGGAGAGCATATGCCTACCATCCATCACATACAAAAGGCATGGTGTTCATTAACCCATTAATTAAGCTGTGTTCCTAACTTAACCAAAAGGAAACATGATGTTCATTAACCTTTTAATTAAGCTACATTCCTATCTTAACCAAAAGGAAAACAAGTGAATAACGTCCAACCCCTGCAATGTGTTAGTAGTTTATGTTTTGAGTCTTTGACAGCAAATTCTAGGAAAACCTACAAACGCAGAACACAAAATGTGAGTTTCTGATTTGGTGATAAACTAAAAGAGGCACCAAAACAGGTGCAAGAGGTGCCAAAACAAGTGCAAGAGGTGCCAAAACTCTAAAAGTGTCCCAGAATGGTCCCTGAACAGGTGAAAACAGTCTCAGAACAACTTGCAAGAGGCACCAAAACTCTAAAAGTGGCCCAGAATGGTCCTGGAATAGGTGAAAACAATCTCGGAACAACTTGCAAGAGGTGCCAAAATAGGTACAAGAGGCGCCAAAACATGTGCAAGAGGCTCAAAAACTCTAAAAGTGGTCTAGAATGGTCCCGGAATAGGTGAAAAATGTCTCAGAACAACTTGCAAGAGGCGCCAAAATAGGTACAAGAGGCGCCAAAACTCTTAGAACAAGCCAGAATGGTCTCAAAACAGCTGAAAATGGTCTTTGAACTGCTTGCAAGAGGTGCCAAAATAGATACAAGAGGCGCCAAAACTCTAAAAACAGCCCAGAAATGCCCCAAAATAGCTCAGAATTACCTACAAACCGGTGCAAAACTTTCCCAAGTCATAAACCTTGAACCTACAATCATGAAACCATCAAAAATGTTAGCAATAAGTGAGGCGAAGGCCCCACGGTGGGTGCCATTTTGTGCGTGTGTCGAATGTGGTGAGTATTCTAATGTCAACACAAACCTTAATGAGACGGTTTACATTCAAAGTTTGAAGCAAGTAAAACTACTCTATTCGTAATACAATCAAATCTTTCAAATACGTATTCATTTTCCTCTATTTCTAGGGATTTATTAAACCGTTTGGCCCTCAAATTTCTATGGGCACAAAGGTTGTTAAAATGACTACCTAGAAAATGAGATTTGATGCTTAATATGCAAGCTAAGATGATTTCTATGTGCAAATGTGTGATGGAATGATTAGTGGTATGCTTCTAAATGAAACAAAATGATGGAAAGGATAATGGATGCAACGATAAACAAAGGATGATGTTGATGATGAATGAACAAGTGGAGATGAGTGAGATGATATGAAACTAAAATGAACTATCCATGATTATGCATATGCTCAAATGCAAATATAAAACAAACTAACCTAAAATGTAACTATGATGAAATGAAGATGATAAAATGTAACTATGAAGCAATTAATTAATCTAAGATGAGAATGCAAAGTAACACATGATATGAAAACTAAGTATAAGACTCCATGAAAGTTCCAAGATCCTACGAAAAACCTGCATGGTAACAATACTCAAAGTGTGGATAAAAATGGCAATATAACACTATTCCAATTTGTATCTCAAAATAGCATTATAACATTACTCAAAAGGTGGATGATCAATGCTAAGGCAAGAGGGTGTATTTATAGGGTTTCTCAAGCATTTTGTGAGGTGGCACCTATCAACAGTCTAGATTCGAAGGAGAAATAATAGATGGTGGAGATGAAAGGAATCAGGATGTTGTCCCCTTGACCAAGGACAACATGCCATTTGTGTGGAGAGAATCCCTTGACCAATTGGAAACATGCCAAATGTATGGGATTCCCAAGTGTGTGAAACAAAGACCCATGTGCTCCAAATTTGTTGGAAGTGTGGGGGAATAAATCCATGTGCTTTTTCTCATTGGTGGAAGTGTGTGAGGATAATTCTAATTAATAATTAGGCTTATTTATTTTTATGTGACCTTTATGAGGTGGCACAAAAAAATTTGTAGAAATGTGCTCTAATTCTTAATCAGGATTAAGGAAGGTTAATTAAATAAACATGTTTAGAGTATTTTGTTTATTTAATTATTTAGAAGAATGTGATTTTGGAGAATTAGAAGGAAAATGAACAATATAAATAAAGACCTTATTTATCTGTAGTTGAAGTATTAATTAAATAGGTTGTATTTAATTAATTAAATA
This sequence comes from Sequoia sempervirens, assembly GCA_007258455.2. Lineage (NCBI taxonomy): Eukaryota > Viridiplantae > Streptophyta > Pinopsida > Cupressales > Cupressaceae > Sequoia > Sequoia sempervirens. The sequence continues at coordinate 69,377 of VDFB02279019.1, forward strand.
TGATGACCATTTTTAGGTGTATACAAATAGATTTGGTTTGAAGACATTATTTTGAGTGGAAAACCACTATCCATGCCAATCCAACACAAGAACTCTTTATAAAGCATGTTGTGCCAAACACACTCAATCCATACTATCATTTCTCTCAAGAAATAAATATAGCTTTAAGCTAAGCTAGGAATTTTTTTTTTATCAACCTACTCTGAAATAAGTTTGATACTAACTAGAACCTACATTTCTATCTAAGAGCATTAAGGAAGCATTTTTTAGAAGAAGATATTTTTCAAGAAATCAACAAATGGAAAGAAATATTTGGTCCCATTCCTATAGCACAAGAATCATCTTCTTTGGATAGTTGTTGAAGTCATGGTGGACTCCTTTTTGTTCACCATTTTAAAGAAAGTTGTTTGTATTATAATAAAAGAAAGGACCAACATTGTTAATCATTTTTCCTCCATTGCTTTACATAAAGTAGGACAAGTGTCACTTATGTATGATCAAATTTCAAAACTTGATCTATAGCTTTGAGGTTAAAAGTCACGCCCAACTCTATATAATGTTGGATATGCCTTCTTATGAGACATCAGGTTTTAGAGTCCAAAAGCATTGGTATGCTCTTCTATTGTGCTTCAAGTGATCTAGAGAATCAAAGTTGTTTGTCATGTGTAAAGGAATCCATGTAAGTTGTTTTGTTGTTAACATCAAAAGTATCCATAAAGACATCAACCTCTACCATTATGTTTATCTATCTATACCTTTATCTACCTCCATCTAGTTGTGCATACCCATAGCAAGAGTTCTAAATTTAATTTTTGTTATCAAAGCTTGATTAGAGCTTATTAGGAAGGTTTCTAAAGTTCTTGGCTTAATTTATGTTATTTTCAAATATAAATTGAAGAGTTTAATTAATATTCTTCCTTATTGCAATGAAAATAGTTACAAGAAAATATCTTAACATCTTCTCAATATATTTGTTGGAATCAGGGAACACTGAGAGGGGGGCTGAATCAGTGTTCAGCAATATTTAATATCATCAATTAGATCTTTAAACCATTTATAATATTCAACCAAGAGAAAGATGCAAACACATAAATCAATCATCCATAACACCATAACACAAGGATTTTTATGTGGAAACCCTGTTAGGGGAAAAACCACGGTGGAGGTCAATCCATAATTTAAGGACTCAAATATAAGCGTTTTACAAAATAGGAATGCACTTGCATTCAGGCACACTGTCTAGAGATCATTGCTCAAAAATAGGAAGGCTCACTGCCTTAAAAAATATTTGGATTACATCAAAAGGTTGAACTGAGAAAGTAGCATCTACAAATGCCTGGTTACAGTTCCGATTAGGCTCATAAATCAAATTCTAGACCCTCTGTTTGATTTTGCACTTCACTCTGTTCTGCCTCAATTCGCTTCACAAAAGCCTCTTCTGCACAAGTGAAATTGTGCATAATCGCTCTACAACCCTTCTAATATTCACAATATACATCAACACACTTTGAACACACACCAAAATGAATTAACTAATCTCTTATATATATTCATTACCAAGGATTTAATCGCTTCATGTCAGCTTCAATAAAATAGAAAGTATTTTCCAACTATTGTCTCAAATCATAAATGATTTTCAATGCACACCATCCAAAGTCGGCCACAACATAGTGAGGACCCAAAAAAAAATCCACAAACCTGAAAATACCTCAAATAATTTTTCCTTGAACATTTGCAACACGCTACATTTACTTAGCCGGCCTTCATACATTGATGAACAGAAAATCGAACAACCAGATCTCCTAACTCATATACCACTTGATGCAACAGCACAAAACTCAAGAATAAGACATTCCAAATACCAACGACCTTCCTTGAGATCCACAATCAAAACTAATAAACTGGTAATGCATATTGATCGATAAATTCAACTTCAGTCGGATACCCTGTTCTTCACTCTATCTTCCGATATGGTCGAATAATGACATGTTGACCAGATCAATGACTTAGGTTTCCATCAATGACAACACCAGAAGCCATATGCCAACAATCTCCCCCTTTGGCATTGATGGAAACACTTAGTGAAAAATGACTAAGTGTCGGAACCTTCAAAACTCCAAAAAAGCCTTAGCTGACAAAACTCCCCCTGAGTTTGATAAGGAATTTTTCACTGCTCTCTCTCCCCCTTTGACATCAATGACAAAAAGATAATAAAATATTTTTCTTTCTCCCCCTATGAAGTGTAACCAAAAACTTAAGCAAAAACTGATTCAAAAATTTGAAGAAATATAACCGCTATTTGAAGATTATTTTGTATTTTCCTTCATCTCCGGAAGAAACTTCTTCCATGCTTCTATTGCAATCTCGGTGATTATGATCATGTTGTTGTTTTCAGGTATCCGGTTGATAATCTTCATGAGGGATTCTGGAATGGTGAAGGCTTCTTCTAATTTTTCTCCTTTCCTCGGTATTTCAATCAACTGTTCCAACCTGCATTTTGTTATGTCCTTCACTTTCCAAAAGGTGTCAACAATCATGCTCCTAGTGTTCTGAACATTTGTGTGCTCTTTTTGTAATTCCTGAATTCTTTTCTAAATTGCACCATCAACATCCTGAGACATGTTAAAATTTTGTCCAATACTGTTTAGCTTTGTTTCAATTTGTTCCAGCTTCTCTTTGTACTTGTTGATTGCATGAGGCCATCGAAGACAATGGTTGTAAATGTTGTTTTTTGTGCTTATGCATTGCCTTAATTGATTCATGTGCCTTCTCAGTTTGGTAAGTGACAATTTGTATTGCTTCTTTAGGTGCAGAATTATTTCTCCTTCTTCCTTGTTCTGAGACTCAGAGACCATGATTTCCTTGATGCATTCAATCATCTCTTATGTCAATGTATTCTGCAAACTCTCCAAATTAATATGGTTGTGCACAAAATGAGCACTTAGTACACTTAAGATCATGTCCTACTCATATGAAGGTTTGATAGACCGCATGATTGCTATTTTTTGCATTCCATCTTTCTCATGAATAAGTTGCAATAGCTCTTCTTTGGTTAAATCACCTTATCCTTCACTTTGTTTTGTCCTTGCCCTTTCTTCTTTCGGTTCAGCTATTTCCAGTTCTTTTCCTTGGGTGTCCTCAGTTTCCTTATCAAATTCCTCATCTGGTATATCCACAATCACTTGTTCTTTTCCTTTCCCTTCAACTCTTGGAGTCTTGCATGCTGGTGGAGTACCAACAACAATTTCTTTTTCTCTTTTCTTCTTTCTCTCCATCCCACTAGAGGAGGAACCAACTTCAAGTGCCTTTATCAGAATGGAAATACCAATTGAACCAAACTTTCCTAGAAAACCTTTGAAGAAACTTTCATATTCTTGATCATAGTTTGCCAAATTGTTAGAATGTATGTAAATCTGCTTGCAAACTAGTTCACTGTCTTCCCATATTACATTGTTGATCAGGGGCAACCAATTTAGAAAATACATCACAAGACATATATAACCAAAGTACCAAACCTGAAAGGGTAACCTGTCATCTTTGTCAGTTGTACATTCTCCATCAATTGATCTTCCAATAATCCGCAAAGGTCAAAATCCTCATCTTCCATTATATCTTGTGTGAAATGTAAACAACACCTACCGAAGTTGCACCATCTTTGTTTCTGAAAAAGATTTTATAGGATACTCCATGTGCAATGTACCTTGTCACTGAATCTTTAATTGTGGAGATTATCAGTGCCCTTTGATCTCCAATTACTCTAATTAGGGTTTCGACTTCTTTATTTCGAATTAACTTCTTTCTCGGCACATCCCCAACTTTGCATAGCCCAATTACAGTTGCAATCACTTCTTTTGAGATATAGTAGGGTTTGTCCAGAGTTAGAATATCATCACTCAATCTATTTAGAATAAACTCAACGATTTTTGCGTTCTTGAAATAGGGAAATTCACTCAAAATATCCAAGCTTTTGTGTTTTGCTTCTTTCAACCATTTCAATTCATCGAGCGACAACATGTTTCTTACAGGTCTAATCTTCTCACTGCTATACTCATCCAGGTTTATCATTCCTTTGATTTGTTCCATTTTACCTTCCATACTCATGACTTGATTCTACCAAAAGAAGTTCTCCAACAAATTAAATGGAAATTCTTCAATACAACAGAAGTACCTAATGGATTAGGGTTACGCTGCCGAATTGACTTCACGCTTTCGAAATTCTATTTGCAAAGTGCTCTCCTTCTTTTTCTCTTTGATACAAATTAGAAAATGAGGGTTTTAACTTTCCTTTTCATAACTCACACACCTAACTTTTGTTGTAATAAATGCTTTTTCCCTAACTTATCCGGATGCCTTGTTTTCTCAGTCATCAAACAAGAAAACTTTTGTAGACCTTCAACTCATAATCATGTCCATTCTAATTGATTCCATAGCATTTGTAGATCATCAGTGCATCCACTGCACTCATCCACATCCCAATGTCAATTACCGATAGGGGGTTTGAAGGATTTTCTTGACAACTCCGCTTAGGCCAATGGCCTAAAATCAATTCCCAAAGGAATTACCAGAAGCAGGTTCTGGTGATGGCTCCTTTCCTGCAACAAACTCACTCTTTCTTACCCATGTCTTCTTCATCTGATCTATTATTTCATCCACAGTCACTTTCCCTTTTCCTTTGTCATCTTTCTGCGTATTTTTTCCTTTGTATGTCAGACCTCTTCTATCCATATTTTTGTTTCTGTGGAATCTTGCAATGTGACTGTATTTGTTGCAATTGTAACACACAACATTTCCTTGTCCAAACCAGTCATTCCATTTATTTCTTCTTGATATGCATTGGTTAGCAATATGCCCAAATCTTCCACAAGTATAACATTTAACATTCCTTCTATTAGCAGAGTTGTTTGACATATTTATGCATTCAATTGTCTCATGACCAGACTTATTGCAATTGAAGCACTGACCGGAGAATGATGAATCTCTTGATTTCATTTTACTTCTACATTGAGCAGCCATATGACCAAATTTATTGCAAGAAAAACAGTATCCATTAAACTTTTGAGCATTAGGTTGTCTTACTGGATGCCTTTTTTCTTTGTTCTTTTGATTTCCTTACCTGAAATTCCTTTGTCCAGATCTGGAACTTTTTCCTTTCTCATATCCAAGGCCTCGCTTGTCATTTCCATTCTTTTGTCCTTGAGTCAACTCATCAAGCTTAACTGAGCTAATCTTGGACTTCTCCTTGTATTCATTTGTAGTAGCAAGTTCATCACTGAGAATAACAATCTATCTTTCAAGCTCTTGTTCATTGTCTCTGGATTGTTGCAGTTCAATCTCCAACTGAATGAATTCTCCATTAATTTTGTTGCACTCATCATATCTTTCTTTTGGGGATTGTGCAAGATTCTCCTCATTCTTCTTTCTATCTTCATTCTCCTTAGTCAGCTTCATCACCATAGATTCCATCTCATGCTTTAGGGTAGCATTGTCTCTGGCAAGCTTTTCACATTCTTCAGTTATTTCCTTCAAGGTTTGATTAAGGTGATCGTCATCCATGTTTTTGCTCTCTTTTTGCTTAATCTGGTCACAGAGATCCTTTCTCTTCTCCCTGGATTTAATAATTTGATCCTTCAACTTCTGAATGAATTTCTCAGCATCCTTAAGATTTGCTTTCAATTCCCATACTTCTGCTTTAGACTTATCAATATCATCAAGTGCCACCACAAGCTACTGCTTAAGACTACCAGAGTCCATTACATTCCAAGATCCACCTCAAGCTGTTAAACTCCTTCTGAGGAACTTAGCTCTGACACCAATTGTTGAAATTAGGGAACACTAAGAGGGGGGGTGAATCAGTGTTCAGCAATATTTAATATCATCAATCAGATCTTTAAACCATCTATAATATTCAACCAAGATAAAGATGCAAACACATAAAGAAATCATCCATAACACCATAACACAAGGATTTTTACATGGAAACCCTGTTAGGGGAAAAACCATGATGGAGGTCAATCCACAATTTGAGTACTCAAATATAAGTGTTTTACAAAATGGGAATGCACTTCAGGCACACTGCCTAGAGCTCACTGCTCAAAAACAGGAAGGCTCACTTCCTTACAAAAGATTTGGATTACATCAAAAGGTTGAACTAAGAAAGTAGCATCTACAAATGTCTAGCTACAGTTCCAGTTAGGCTCATAAATCAAATTATGGACCTATCTAATTCTGCACTTCGCTCTATTCTGCCTCAATTCGCTTCACAAAAACCTCTTTTGCACAAGTGAAACTGTGCATAATCGCTCTGCAACCCTTCTGATATTTGCAATATACATCAACACACTTCGAACACACACCAAAATGAATTAATTGATCTCTTATATATATCTACTACCAAGGATTTAATCGCTTCATGTCAGCTTCAATAAAATAGAAAGTATTTTCCAACTTGGCTCAAATCATAAATGATTTTCAATGCGCACCATCCAAAATCGGCCACAACATATGAGGACCCAAAAAAAAATCCACAAACCCAAAAATAGCTCAAATAATTTTTCTTCAAACATCCACAACACGCTACATTTACTTGTTGGAGTTAAAATGACACTGAGAGGGGGGGGTGAATCAATGTCTTAATAGATTCGAGTAATTTTCACAAAATCAAAAACCATAGCTCAGATATTTTCTCAATATACTCTGATTAATGCATTCATGAGTTGAATGTAATCACTTGTAAACAGAATTGAGAAAAGTAATAATCAAACAATGAACTAAATGATCAGCAACACAGTAAAGCAAAGGGAACTCAGAAGAACAAGACTCCAGATTTTACCAAGTGGAAAACCCTCCTGGGGTATAAAAACCACTCCCTAAATGCCTTCCTGGCTTAATATTTTAAACAAAAGTTCACAATGCCTTATAGGCTGATTTCTGAGCACCCACTCAAGGAGCACTAGCCCCTCATTTTGAGACACCCATCTCAAGGAGTACCAACCCCTCAAATTATGTTTTGAATAATAATTGTGACTCAGAGGATTTCTCTATTTTCAGTTAAGCACATATATTTCTGCAGAGTTCATTCATACATTTCCATACAGACAAGAAATGAAACTCTCAGAATTACAATCAACAACCCTTACAGTTTTCAACACAGGTATTTATTTACATTTCAAGTATGTCGGTTGTGAAGAAATCTTCAAAATCGTTTTTCACCAGATCTTCTGATTCTCTTGCTGATTTTTGAATATAAAGCTGAATATTGACAGACTGTAGATGATGATCAAAAATCAATATTAACACATATCCATAGAGCTGCAAATCATCCTATTAAAACAAAAACGCAACTGCTCAAAGAGGAAACTCAATGAATATGATGTCATGTAACGGGTCTAAGATTCAATTCAATCAAAAATGTCAGCCTATAACTGTATTTTGAAGTTTCCATAAACGGCCACAGAGTTTGATTCTTCGTAACAATTCGCTGAGACAAGCATATAGTTCTGTCGAAAGAAATTTATGATGCAGTCACTCATCCTCATAGATATCACTATAACTCTATGAAGTCGTTGTAGCCTAAAGATTCTCTCACCGAATGCATCCTTCTATCTGTCGCTGTGACATCCTGTTGTCGGGGAGACGCTTTGTAGATTTCGTTGTGTTTCACCGAAAGACTTGTTCGCTGAGACATAAGGAAACTCTCATCGATGTTCTTTTGTTTCGATCACAGTCACCGTGACATATTGTTTTTCTTACCGACTAGACCCTTTTGTTTTCCATTCACTATCGTTGTATCCAAAATGATCTCGGAAAGACCTTTCATCGAGCATATTACAACTTACCGACATCTCATGTGTTGTATTCAGCAAGACCCACTTTTCTCGCCAAGACCCTATGCTGAGATTACAAATGTTTTGCCGAAGTATTCACATCCCGCGCCGGTCGATGAGACACCCTCAAACTCGCTGTGACCTTTCTCCGAACAACCTAACTCATACCGATGAGTTATTTCGAAGACCGTCCACAAAAGACCGTTGATGTGACCCTTTCACCCAGTTGGAAAGACCAAGAGCATTCGCAGAGACCACACCGAAGATACCTTTCCTTCATTTTCATGTGAGTCACCGTAACAAGTTGCTATCGGGGAGACCTTATGTGGATTTTGTTTAGTCTTACCGATGATATATTTTCCTACTGACGGGGTCGGCGAGACACTTCATTATCGCCGAGACCTTAAGCCGAAGACTACAACACTTGCCGATGTGCATCCTCCCACCACTAGTCGGTGAGACCCAAATAGACTCGGCAAGACCCTGCCGCGAACAATAAAACTTACGCCGATGAAATCTCCAAAGCGGGGTCGACAAGACTTAGTAACCATTATGCCGATAAATGCTTGCAAGAGAAATCCGATCGCTGTGACAAACCTGATGTCTTGCAGAAAGTAGCCTGTTAGATAAATTCAATCGCCATGACAACTGAAATGTCTTGCCGATAGGCAACTCAGACATTTCAAAGTGTATCGGAGAGACTCTGCCATTCTCACCCCGATATGAATAAGCCCGAAAGAGAAACATCCAAAACCTGTGAAGTGCAGGAGAACGATCCTGAGCCATATTATCAATGAGAACAAACTGAAAGAGATTTTGTCATCAAGGACAAACTGTAAACACAACTGAGATTCAACATTACTTAGTCGGCCTTCATACACTGATGAACAGAAAATTGAATGACCATATCTCCTAACTCATACACCACTTGATGTGACAACACAAAAATTGAGAATAAGACATTCCAAATACCCAACGACCTTCCCTGAGATACACAACCAAAACTAATAAACTGGTAATACATATTGATCGATAAATTCAACTTCAATCGAATACCCTGTTCTTCACTTTGTCTTCCGGTATGGTTGAATACTGACATATGGACCAGATCAACGACTTAGGTTTCCATCAATGACAACACCAGAAGCCATATTCCAACAATATTTACATTTGACAAATTATAATAACAACAATCACCAATAAACTACTACATACCAAGCATCAACATATTATTTAATACAACAAAGCACCAAACATAAAAATCGGTGATTGTAAACCTACTACCAAATTTCAATTGCATTCAAAAGTGGTGATACATATAGTAATGTTTATAGCGTACCAACTAGATTATGACATTGTTTATTTACGAAAGGATGGTGTTTTCAAACATTGCACTATCAAACCAACTATAAATTGTAGAATACATGGCTAGATGTGTCATAATTTGGTTCATAGGCTATTGGACCCATTTGCTTGTCTCCATTACTCATTAATATCATTCTCATCCCACCAATAACGATGCCCATAATCAATGGTTAATCAACACAATAATTTTCTTCAACTATTTTTATTTTGTCTTCCTTTATCAGAAGACAATTAGTGGGACATTCACCTATTCTTTTATTTTCAATTTTTTGCACAATTATTAGTACTTTCCACTATCATTTTCTTTCCCTTAATGGTTGATGTGTCGATCATAGCCTCATTAGCTTTTTTCTTGTGTATTTTGACTTTTGTAGGCCTCTTACAAGGAACCTTCTTCTATTTAGAAATTTCTTTAGCCATTACTATAATTTTATAATTTTAGAGGTAACCCAGATTGGACTTTTCTCATACACTCAAAGCATTGAAACCTTCATGTCGAGTATGCAACTCAATTGCAAAAGACTCACATTCAACTTCTTACACTAAACATAACAAATGATGATATTGCTATCAGGATTCAACTGTGTAGTTTTACGATTCAAACTCATTGACCCATGTTTCATGAGTAGTGGTTCACAAGAACCCATCTCTCATGATAGTGAATGGTCCACTTAGCACTTATTGCATCTAAGTGATGCTCACAAATGTGAAGCACTGGGCCTTCCTGGGAGGTCACCCATCTCACTACTACATCTCAAGCACACTTAACCATAGAGTTTTCTCCAAGGTTAAGCCCACTTAGCTTGCAACCTCATTTCCTAAAGATAGTCTCAAAAGTTTATCCTAAAGATAATATATATTTCCTAAATTTTCAAATGTGTCCAATATACACTCAGTTGGTCTATTTCTCGATGTAAGATGTATATAAAATCATTGTAAGATTTAATAATGCAATCTTCATTTTCAACCTACACAAGTTTTGTGTAAGATGATCTTATAAGTTATTGCAAAGATTGTTGGTGTAATTATTTAATTAATTAAACTTAACTTTTATTATGTTGAGAGGCATATTACAATGGCATCCATTGAAAAGCGATGTGTAAGGAAAAACTCTTCAACTAGAAATTGACATTCAAATGACATGCAAATTCATATCCACTCTTAAATCTTATCTTCTTATCTTTTGAAAAAAAAGAACATAGTCATTATTGTTAACTTCCTAAAATGAATTTTAAAAACAGTTTTCTTTTTATGAAAGTTGTCAGTTTTGTTTGAGATTCTACTTTTTAAATTTTTAAATATTTTCAATAAAACTTAAATATTATTTTAAATATTTTTAATATTATTTTTGGGAAGATAAATATGAAGCGATAATCTGAAAGTAAAAAAAATGGTTACAATTTAAAATAGCATTCAATTAGGGTTAGGATTAGAGTTTTGATTTATATTTAATTCATTTGTATAGATAATCACTACAATTTGATTAATTATTTAAAAACTAAATAATATATTTTTTTATAAATTTTAGAAATTAGAATTTAATTTAATTTTAGAATGAAATTTAAGTTTTCAAGATATTGTGGTGATTTCTCTTACAAACATATTAAAGAGATTACAAACTAATTGTGATTAAATGTTAATTGCTAAAATGTTGTGATTAATAGGACCAGAACTAAGTATCTTATTGCTATTCGGCACTGCAAATCACCACAATTGATGAGCTGGAATAACTCAAGTTTAAGATTTTTGAGTGAATGTTATAGCTAACTGTGGGAACGCTTATATCAAGTTTCTAAAACACCTCATTCTGTCAGCTAATTTGTTAGAATAAAGTAGATAATTTCTTATAAATTAGAAATTGGGACGGCTTTTTATTGTTTGCATGTGTTTTATTTCTATATCTATTATTAACTAATATTCTTCTCAAATAGTCTAAGACCTCTATAAATTAGAGGCATCTATAATCAGTTCAAAATTAGAAAAATAAAGTTGTAGTTTTCTCAGCATATTGTTGAGTTTTTATCTATCTCTAGTTTTTCCTTCTAAAAGACCTCAACCCTCTATTTTGAAATCTTCATCTATGCACTACTCTTAATTCTCCATTTCAACATCTCTCATCACTATGTACGCCCATTGTCCAGTTATCAATGGAGTATGTAGCGATGAGAGGTTTCGAAATAGAGGATATCAAAGAGCAATTAGACATGTTGATACAAAGCTTTTCAATGGCAATGAAAGAAGATGGAGGAGGTAAGTCAGTTGATGACTATTGATATATTGTATGTTTTTTAAATGAGTTTTGCAATGCAATGTAGATATGTAGACTGCACGGCAATTCGTTGGGTGTCATAGCTTTGAAGGGCTTCTAATTTACATAGCTTCTAATTCATGTGGGAATATGTTTTGAGTGAGTTTCAATTTAGGTGGGTCCTGTTTAAGCCAGGGTTCAGTCTACTCTTTTGTTTCCTTTCCCTTGAATTTCTGATCTATTGTGTTATTTCTGTAATTACGAATGTGTCTGCAGATGTTTAATCTTAGCACAGTTTAGTTCTAGCACAATTAATCTCACACGGTTATTGAAGATGAGATGGATCTCCAATAGAGAAGCAACAGTTAAAGCCAAAAAAATAATAGCACAGTAAGAGTGTTTACACATAAAATAGCTACACATTATATTCTAAGGCATTTGTTTACCATTGATTTTAGAAAATAAATTGTTGCATATTTTATGAGTACTTAACTCTTTTTAGATATTTTAAACAGGGAGAAATAAACATTAGAGAAGCTTATTCTGATAGGACAAATATATGCAACAGACATGGCCGAGCTAAGTTTGAAAAGCAATTTTTTCCCAAGTTCTGTAGTTTGGAGAAAACCATAATTATTTGTATTGCCAATTTGTCATATATGGAGAACTGGACTTGGCAACATAACAACAACATTTAATGAATTCTTTAATTCTTTCTAACTCAATTTTCTTGCTATTTTATTGTACTATCTCTACAATTTCGCTATCTTCTTGATGATGGATCATAATGAAATGAAATGTCTAGGGAAATGAAAATTCTTACCATAGCAATAAAATATTTCTACCAGTTGGCTAATTTTCAACCATCTTTCAAACATTATGTGTGCTAATAGGTAATTCTTTAAAGTTACGAGATTTTTAAGTGTACATGCTTCATCAATACTATTGTTGCTCTAAAACAGGCACATGATCTGTCACGTCTCATACTTTGATGCTGTTTGACCATGACTTTGTGGGATTTAATATATGAATTATGATACGTGTTAGAGTAATATAATATACTACAATGCTTTGGTGTATGGAAATGTAGAAAAATAATTGTTTTCTTTCAGAATTATGAGTGCATTTTATTTTAAAATGATACAAAATAGGAATGTTGATTTAATTATTGCTTAAATTTATATTTCTATATTGGTTACTAATACACTTTCGTTTTTGCACACCTGAGTGCATTTGAGTTGCAGGTGATCGAAGGCCAAGAGTGTGATTGAGGAAAAGAAGGTTAGCTTCCCGACAGGGTAAAAGAGGAGAAGCTCTTGATCACGCACACACCACTTAAAATCATGTAGTTGCATTAGGCCATGTTTGTTTTCAATGTGATTGTTTGAAATTGATTAGCATAGCAAAAATTTAAATATAGTTTAATTAACCATAAAAATTGTGAAAAGAATATGGTTTAATTTATTTTAGTTTATCCCATTTATTTTGTGCAATAAAAAGGAAAATCTGAGTTTAAAAAATATAGGAAATTAAAAACAAATAATAAAATGAAAATATTATGTTTGCATATAATGAAATAATTGGTTTGTATAAAGGGGAGATATCTCTGTTTGCATATGATTATTTTTCCAAAATGAAGAGGAATGAACAGCCCGAGAGAACTTTGGGCTCTGGAAATTTTTCTTAAAACCAACAATGCTGTTGGCATGTGGCAATCTTGGGAATTTGCATGAGAAATTTATCTGTCATCTGGAAATACTCTGCATGATCCTCGAAAAGAGGAATAAAGCTTTAAGAAAGAAAAGAGAACATGCATGGAGACATATCCGAGAGCTCTGGAAGAAGGCGACAGGAAAGTAATACTGGGCATCTGCACTGGAAGAAATTGCCAGGTTCTTTTCCATACTTGTTTTTCAATCAGATTAAAATTGCAGTAAGAGAATTTAAGAAATGAAAGGCTTCAATCTATGAAATGATTACAAATCTTTTCCAATTTTTATTTCTGGGTAATAGTTTACTCCTCATTGCTGCAATATAGAAAGAATACCCAATCTTTTCTTCCAGATTAGGGTTACAGTCAGATGCAAAAAGCTGCAAATTATTAAACTGCTCTCAATTATATTTGAAACCTACATAAACATATATATATATACATATGCACAGGAAACTGTATTCCCGTGCATAAATACATATATATATATATATATATATGCATACAATTTGCATAAAACACTGTCATCTGAAATAAATTCGAAATGCCTTTTGGGATAAATATGAATGCAGTATATTACTGGGCAAAATGTCTCTAAATGTCTTCTTTTTTTTTGAGTTATGAAACTGTTATACACAGGAAAAAGGAAAGGGATTTAATCCCTTGTCCTCCCCATGGGAAGGACGCAGATCTGTGGGGAGGCTCGTGCCCTCCATAGGCCGCGGCCTGTGGAGGGGGTGCGAGCCCCTCACAGCCCGCCCCCTCCCCATGGGAGGGGCAAGGGCTTCCTGTGCCCTTATGTTGCTCAACGCCAGTAAGGAAACCCTGAAAAATGTTTATATTCTGTGTGCACAGCCAGAGAACTTATAAACAGTTATAAAAATTAGTATTTCTTTCTTCAAAATTTACACTCAGCTGTATATGAATTTTTACACACACACATATATACATATATATATATACACTCAGCTGTATATGTATATATATATATATCTATTTATATATACATATCCATGCATATATACCAAAATGCAAGTTTGAACAGGAAAACCCTTTTAAGAGAGTGATATGATCTCTGTTAAAAATACACAAATTTCTCAGAAATGTTAAACCTAGAACAAGAACAGAAGTATCACTGAGAAACCATGTAAACTGAAAATCTTCTTGATTACTTTGACATGTATTTACATACAGAAGTACATTCCTGAGTAAAGGTATTCAATGTAAAATTCGAATGCAAGTTTATCTTTCAAACCTCTGTATTCCAAAAGAATTGCACTGTTTCTGTATATTACTAATATTCAGAAACCTGTATTCAAATTAAGAGTTACACTTTCAGTCAGCTTGAATTTGGAAAGAATAGAAGTATATACTGAAATCAGAAAACACTGTCTCATACAAAAGAATTAATTAAATTTCTCTAGTAGTACACTGATAGTATTATGTCATACATGATCTTCGTTAAAAACAGAGTCTTTTACCAAAACAGAAAGGAATTACTTACAAAAGAGTAAATGAAATCTTTCTACTGAACTTACAATTTTTCTTTCAACGGATGTTATGAAATTCTCATTTGAAGTTCATTTAGAATCAATTGAATGCATGAAACATGTAAGAAAATGCACAACTTTCTGCGTTTGTATTTATTCATACTTTACTTTTGGTAACTTCCGGGACAGGATGCTGAAGGTGGACTTACAAAGACGGTAGTATTACCTTTTCTAAACTACCATTTTCTTGTATTATTTATGCTTGGCCAAGCACTTGTACCATTGAAATAGATGGATTTGTTTTAAAAGCCTAGAAACATATATGTATTTGAGTCTCTGCCACCTCCTGTTGCAAGAAATGTGTTTTTCTCATGTTAGAAATGCATATAGGCACTAGGCATGCATCGAGAGTTCCCTCCTGTTTTACTGTTTCGGGTTGCTAGGCTCCTTTATGTAGGGCCGGGGATTTCTTCGAGTTAGGAAGGAACCCGGGGAAGTCATGGACTTCGTGGTTGGGCGGAAAAGGCGCCTGAATCACACTCTTGGCCCCAGCTCGCAAGCAGACCGAGGGGGTCACGACAGTTGGAGGTTCCAAGTTTCATTTGCTATTGATGTACTTGTGTATTATTCTGGATTGGCTTGTGAAGCCCATTATAAATGTATATGTATTTGACATTCTTTAATGAAACTTTGAAATAGAAGTATGGCTTGAAAGAATATAATGTAACATTGATTTGAGGAAATTAAAGTTTTATGACTTAGCATAGAAAAGATGTTTCTATTGGAATTGTTGATTTCTTCTTAGTATGGTTGAATATGTATATGAGATAATTCATTGATATACTTTTGTCATGTGCATACTCTTGATAAATTAAAATGTTGTTATTTGTATACATGAAATACAATTTAAATTCTCTTTTATTGAGCTCATTTTGGAAGTTTATATGAATGATATTAATTACTTGAAAACCCTTTTGAAACGGAATTGAACAATTGAAAATGCTCTTAATTTTCCGAGCGCTACATGATCTAACCTTTTGATCTAAATCCGATTGATTTCAATTTTTTGAGGGGTAGTATAAAAAGACAATTACAGTATAGACCCAATTCAACTTGCTTCTCACCTGCCTTTGTATGCTTGTCTGTGCAATATGTAGTTGACGTGAAGATAGATTCTCTCCACAAGTTGACCTAAAGCTAACTCATGCTTATGTACAAATTGAGTGATTAAATATAGAGAGGTGATACCAATTATTTGTTAGAAAATTTAGTTAAACAACTAAAGTACCTCAAGATGGAACATCTATCTATGATAACAAAAAAATTGTTTGCACAATGAAAAAGAATCTAGACAGTAAAAAAACCCAATAACCCCTTAAGCTTAGCTCAGCGAGAAGTGTAAGGAGGAACTCCACTATTAATAAGGAAAAAGCAAGAAAGGGTGTTGAAGAATCAACTGAAATGACAAACAATTTGCAATAGGAAAAGGAAAATTATTGCTTCTATTAATATTTTTCTTCATAATTTCATTCTACTTTAGTATTTTTATTACTAATGTTTTATAATTTAAAAAGGGTATAGCCTAGAGCAGTTTATTTAATTATAAATATTTAATGTATTTAAATTTATTATGATATGTGCAATGCTATCTCTTTAATATGGTTTATAAGATAAAATAATTTAAAAAGGGTATTCTCAAATTTGTATTTAAATAGAAATATAATGTGAATGTATAGGAGTATGAGTGTAAAGACAATATAGGGATAAATATGTGATAATAAATGTGTATAATAATGGGTCAAGATGATAGAAATGATCCCAACCTCATGCAAGACATTTCTTGAACCAAAATTGAAGATTTATGGATCCTATGGAGTAGCTTGAGATCACGTATATAATATGAATTTTATCTCTATTATTATAAATTTCTATTACATGTGATTTAAGAATACATATTTTAAGATTTTGGTGTCCCCATACATAGTGATGTAACTAGATTTTATATTGGAGAGGAAGACTTGAAAGTATAATTGAATAGTAAGGATTCTTTGACACACATTAAATAATTCTATTAAATATTTGAAGCATAGAAATAATGTCATATTTTCTCATCTTACATGTATAATCCATGCCACTTCCTTAGAACTATTTAATCATAAAAAAGTTAAAATTAATTAGTTGAAATTAAATTAAATTAAATTAAACTATAATGTAATATAATATAATAAAATTGACATATAAAAAGGAAAAATGTAAAAATAAATATAAAAAGGACAATTTTAATTCATACAATAAAATACAAATTAATATATTTTTTTTTAAAATATATATTAATTTTAACCTTAATTTTTAAAAAGGATGGTTTGTTTGTCGTACTTCTATAATTTGAATGTAAGTTTGTTGGTTTAGTGATGTTTTTCGACTCTTCTTTTCAGTAAATGGGTATGATTATTATTTTGTCATTAAATGAGTTGTTCATGCTGCAATCCTTAATTTCTGTTATTCTAAGATATGGTAAATTGCTAAGCGGACCCTTAGATCATATCCAAAAAATAGGCTTATCGTGTATTTTATCTAAATTCTGGTGCATCGCCTTAGTTAGATTCTTTATTTTTATATATGTTTTGTTTCTCATTCCAAAACCCCAATTACAAAAGAAGTCGACTTCTTTAAAAATCCGGAGGTCACTCGGTTTAACGCAATAAGTCCCCCATAAACTGAGTTTTCTACAAAGGGTTGTTACCTTATCATTTGTTACCTTGTCATTTTTGGCATCAACAGATATCACAGTATGGATTCAGCAAACCCCTCCTAAAATTTTAAGGATCTTACCCATCAGGCATTATAGAAGGCCTCTAGAACTCCAAATCTAGAATCTCGAAGTATTTTTTTGATGAATAGGCATATATCTATATTAAAATTTAAGATAGAAATGCATATTCACAGAAAAGAAAAGTGGTTGGTAGAAAGGCACACCCCAAGAGTCACATGGAAAGAGTCTAGAAGACCAGAGACACATGGGCCGAACCCAAAAAACAAGAGTCACATGGACCAAGCCCAAAAAAACAAGAAATATTACACAAAACAGCATGTTTTTTGTGGAGGTATCCAAAAAGACCCAAAAATTATACATGCACTCTAGAACAAAACGAACTTGTCATTGCACTCGAAAGACCCAAATACCCAAGAATAGCCTATCCAAATTTGAATGTTTTTTTTGTGGGTACAGATTTTTAAGTTTTCAAATTCGCACAGTCGTATGGAATCCATACATACATGAGGATCTGCATGTTGTATAATATCGTATAGATGCGATTGATATTACTGCGCAGGCTGGTAGGCATAAAAGTTGCTCTAGTGGTCATACGAAATTGTATTGATAGAAATTTAATTTTCGTGACCTTTTTTTTTCAACTTTCTTGGCAAGTTTTGTTCAACAGGATACGAGCCCGTCAGGGTTGATGTCATACCTACATGACTTGTCAATTTTCAGTGTTATTTTTTAATTTTTATCATCCATTTTGGTTTTTTGATATTCGTTGTCTGCCAATGGCCAATATCCACCATTAGCGACCAGATTTGTCGCCTCAACATCCACCCACGCCACTTTCCATTGATACCAACTCTACACACAATCAGATTCGCCTTAAGCCCTACTACTAGTGATTTTGATAAATTTTCAATGGTGCTGGTATTTCTTGTAGATTCTACTACTAGTGAGTTTTATTGGTCGTTGAATTCAAATTAACATATTTTCACTTTGACCCAACTTCTGCCTCAAACATCTTTTTTTGTGATTAACTAAGGTTCTGGGATTCTTAGAATTTCCAAAAGATCCTTAGTGACTTGTTTCGCATAAAAAATTCAAAATCAAAATCTTAAGACAACACGCCTCAAGGTAGAATAATCATTTGTGTTTTTCCATTTCTATTATGAACATGTAATGGAATAACCCCTACAATAGACCTAACTTTATTCTTGCAATATTTAATTATTTGACCTCATTTTACATATTCATGTATGAACTATGTATTACATACCTATGTACGCAAATTTGGTTAACCTATTTAATTAATTTATAATATATTTTTTAATTTCATGTTCAATGAATATATATATATATATATATATATATATATATATAATTTATAATATATTTTTAAATTTCATGTTCAATGAATGAATTCATATATATATCATTAACTGATTAACTCCTCTTTGTATTATATAAATTTAATATTTTATTTTAAATAAAAATATAAATTATTCATATGTTACAATTATTATTTTATATATAAATCATGTTTATTAGTCGATAAGCTACATATAGTGTGAGATTTGAGTTTGAAACAAGTCTCTCACTCGCAAATCATGTTGAGTCGTCGGAAAATAAGTTTCAACTGTCGTGTAATGGTAAAAACCTCCAAAATATCAAGTAAAAGCCTCCAAAATCTCACTTATCATATAAAAGTCAGATAAGTATTGATTTGACAACTGGATGAGAACATTCTAGTTCCATTTACAATGTTTAATTCAATTTGATAATAACTTTCTTTTTCATTTGCATTGCTTTATGTTTTAAATTTGTATGCAAATATTTCATAATTAGATAATACTTAATTTCTTTAAGGAAAAAAATTATATTTGTCTAAGTTTATTTCATACCATTATTTAGCATTTATTATTAATTGTTTAATTCAACCGCATGCAACTAGAATTTGCATGCACAAACACATACTCTCTAACATATTAACATGCATATAGTTTTCTATCCACGTAATCCTTGAACCTTCTTTAGATGCAAGTGCTAGTATATATATATATATATTAGTTGATCGTTTGGAAAAGCAACAAGATTCAATGGTAGAAATGCCCTAATTCAAAAGACAAGCTTAGGTAGGTTGTAGAATGATAGGTTAAACGCACTAATCGCCAAATTGTTTTGTGTCTACATACAATTACACTAGTGACTATGGAATATGAATTGAACTTAGGGAACCCACTGGCATAGAGGTATTCGTAAGAATTGCATGGCTATTGTAGCTTTGGTTTATGATGTGGGGCATTGATATAAATATCCTTTCATCCAATAAAAATAAAGTATTAATTAAATTCTCGACACATGATGAGAATTTTGGAATATATATCCAAACCAATGGTCATTCATTCTTTATTTGCAAATATGATTAGGCTTAGGCTTAGAAAGTACAAATTAGGTTCGTTATGTTTCAAGGTATTAAATCTGACTAGAGTTTTTAAAAATTGTGGCCTAGAGAGAAAATTGCAAGTAATCCAGATGAATCTCAATTTATATTTCTAAGAGACAATGCCTACGAAACATGCTGTTACAGCATGGTCCCATGCAATTGCATATGGCTTTATTTTTTAAAGCTCGGGTGCTTCCATGTAACTTTCTAATTTAGACAATGCATAATTTGGAATTTTTTCCTATTACAGTGGAGCAGCTATAGTTTAGGATTTGAATAGATGGAGGGGAGCACTTTAAGTTATGTAGCCACTGCTTAACCATAAATCTTCCATGTGGCTGCACATCATCCTCCCTCCCTTTTTTTCATTTGCTTTTATATTTTATCTTCAAAATTTAATAATTAGAAAAAGATTACAATATTTTAATTACTTAAAATAAATCATGGGACCACTGGTTCCTAAAAAATTTGGGGTCAGTGTCTGCTTAAAATATTAGCCAAGTAGGTGCATGGGACCCTGTGGTTAGTTTTCCCATGGCAATGTATTTTCTACTATAGTATTAACCCGAATGTCATTGGATGATATTCCACTAATTTAACTATACATTCTTCTAGAAGTGCCTCGATAATTTTGCAGGCAAAAGTTCGTCATGTATGTAGATTGCTGCATTTTATTGCAAAAAAAGCATAGGTCTTCCAACCAGCACCTTGAGGATAGAGGTAAATAAAGAATGACAATAGGGTACAATACAACTCAACTTTTTATAAATGGAAAATCTGCACAATACAGACTCCAACTTTTATACAAAAATGTATAAGAAAATAATTGAACAGGTAAAAGTAAAATGTAAAGAGTCTGGCAATAGATTGCCTGTTAGAATTTCCCATTTGAGAATTCCAACCTCAGCTACAAAACTGTGTTTGCACAGCCAATCAAAATAACTATTGGTTTTTCTAAACTCATATTAAGCATAATAAGTGAACTCATACCTTTCGGTATGTTGATGCGTCTTAGTATGCCAAATAAATAGGTACTTAAATATTTCGATGCAACTATGCCTTACAACAATTATAGAGTGAGGATTAGCATAAGTACAAAGGCTTTTCGGCTCATGTCAATTTTCAATAGTTACTTCTTTAAATGTGGGTTACAGTTTTTTCATGTAGTATTTTGATCCACGGTTTAGGTTTATTTTTGCCCTTCTTGAT
>VDFB02279020.1:0-63313 GCA_007258455.2 Sequoia sempervirens
ATATATCCAAACCAATGGTCATTCATTCTTTATTTGCAAATATGATTAGGCTTAGGCTTAGAAAGTACAAATTAGGTTCGTTATGTTTCAAGGTATTAAATCTGACTAGAGTTTTTAAAAATTGTGACCTAGAGAGAAAATTGCAAGTAATCCAGATGAATCTCAATTTATATTTCTAAGAGACAATGCCTACGAAACATGCTGTTACAGCATGGTCCCATGCAATTGCATATGGCTTTATTTTTTAAAGCTCGGGTGCTTCCATGTAACTTTCTAATTTAGACAATGCATAATTTGGAATTTTTTCCTATTACAGTGGAGCAGCTATAGTTTAGGATTTGAATAGATGGAGGGGAGCACTTTAAGTTATGTAGCCACTGCTTAACCATAAATCTTCCATGTGGCTGCACATCATCCTCCCTCCCTTTTTTTCATTTGCTTTTATATTTTATCTTCAAAATTTAATAATTAGAAAAAGATTACAATATTTTAATTACTTAAAATAAATCATGGGACCACTGGTTCCTAAAAAATTTGGGGTCAGTGTCTGCTTAAAATATTAGCCAAGTAGGTGCATGGGACCCTGTGGTTAGTTTGCCCATGGCAATGTATTTTCTACTATAGTATTAACCCGAATGTCATTGGATGATATTCCACTAATTTAACTATACATTCTTCTAGAAGTGCCTCGATAATTTTGCAGGCAAAAGTTCGTCATGTATGTAGATTGCTGCATTTTATTGCAAAAAAAGCATAGGTCTTCCAACCAGCACCTTGAGGATAGAGGTAAATAAAGAATGACAATAGGGTACAATACAACTCAACTTTTTATAAATGGAAAATCTGCACAATACAGACTCCAACTTTTATACAAAAATGTATAAGAAAATAATTGAACAGGTAAAAGTAAAATGTAAAGAGTCTGGCAATAGATTGCCTGTTAGAATTTCCCATTTGAGAATTCCAACCTCAGCTACAAAACTGTGTTTGCACAGCCAATCAAAATAACTATTGGTTTTTCTAAACTCATATTAAGCATAATAAGTGAACTCATACCTTTCGGTATGTTGATGCGTCTTAGTATGCCAAATAAATAGGTACTTATATATTTCGATGCAACTATGCCTTACAACAATTATAGAGTGAGGATTAGCATAAGTACAAAGGCTTTTCGGCTCATGTCAATTTTCAATAGTTACTTCTTTAAATGTGGGTTACAGTTTTTTCATGTAGTATTTTGATCCACGGTTTAGGTTTATTTTTGCCCTTCTTGATGCTGGAATTGAATCTATTGTACATTTGGAGAAACCCCGGCTTACAAACCTGCAAAAAACACCATATAGCATTTGTTAGCCATTTTGCATACAGCAATGAAAGACCTCCATGCATAATTCATTGACATCTAGTAGCTCTATCTACTTATTACCACCTGAAAGTATAACCAAACGGCAATCTCTAACATGCAAATTCAATATTGACAATCAACCTCAAAAAGTTTAATAATATTAGAGACAAAAAGCCAACGAGCATGCTTCAAATACTTACGACCAAATTCCCTGTTGTTTCAAGGTGTAGTAGCGTGAATAGCACATGAAACCCTCAAAAAATGCCAGAAGCAGGCTTCCTTAATTAGAACTAAATTTTCATAGGGTGCATTATGGGCTAGCAACATCCTGATAAGTTCAGAAAATATATTATATAACTATTCAAGCAATCAAAGCCCACCTAATACGTGATTTACCACAATACAATAACATACCCATATATCTCACAATTGGTGATTGATTGGATACAAGTTATGAAGATCTGACCAATGAAATAGCAAACATTTAATATGAGAACAGGCAGAAATTTCTATATACAACTAATAATTTTATTTTATTTGCTTTCACAATGTCACTCCAAACTCAACCCACAACAACACTCAATCCTACCAAGAATACCCATATTGTAAAAGATCTGAACATCAAATAATAGAAATATAACAGAAATGCACAACAAAAGATCTATGTTGGGTAACAATGTGCCTTAGTATTCAATACAGCCATAAGAAGAAAACCCTTGAAGTAGAGTTATACCATACACAACTCTATAGGAAAGGAATCACCACACAAGATCCCTTGCTACAAAATTCTTATCAACTACACTACTCAATCTCACTCATCTACTTGTCATTATAAAAATATGATCTATATAACCACTAATGTAATAATTGTGGATAAGGTTAAAATTTGAAACTGTATCCCACAAATTATACATCTGACGAACAATCAAGAAGCAACCCACCCAAACCGACAAAGGATTGTGTGCCACAAGTCAGCTAGTCCATATCAAAGCATGTTAAGCAACCACACAGCAAGACTTTAAAATTGTGTATGAGTTATTGATCTTTGATTACATAGTTGTTGCTCTGTTTATGTTTCCCATCATGACTCCATGCTTATTGCCACTCATGGAGACATGGATGGATGTACCACAACCTTTACAAACTTGGCCTTTTGTTCCTCTTCATTTTAACTCTTCAACTTTTTCCTTTGGCTCTTAAGTAGGTAAAGGGTTTTGATTTCACTCACAAGTACCCACATTCTTCCAAGCACTACTTCAAATTCTTCTTTTTGCTGATGCATTGGCTGCTGCTGGTAGTCATGGTGATGGAGAGTGAATGTGTAGGTGTTACTCTTTTGAATCCTTGAGGTCTGTTGACAAAAGATGGAAGATTGGGAATCAGCAAGCACATACATCCCAGATTTCTTGGTCATGAAGGCAAGCATAAGTGAAGCTGATTGTTCTAGACTCAATCAGGACCATAACAATCAATCCGGACATTGTTAGTGATCCATCTGCAACACCTTTACTTTAACAGGTAGTTCTGACCACAAGACAAAAACGGCATAGAAGAGATATCACCATCTTCTTGCAGAACAAGGCCACTAGGAAAGAACAGGATGACATTGACAACCAAAGATCACTCTCGAAGGGCCAACACATCTCCTACATCCACCAGCATGGATAAGAGAACACTGAAGCCTTCAGGGGAGGAATTGGAATGAATCCTTCTCAAAATGGAGCTTGAGGAACTAGTGGGCCTCCATAGTGGAAGGAATGAAAATGTGTAACTCCCGCACTTCAAGAGAATGCATTGCTCTCTATTTGAACTCCTTATATTAATCACATTTCACAAGGAATCTCACATATTAAATTTCCCAAATACTCAAGAGTTGGGGACCTACCATCATTCATCACAGAAAAAAATTCAAACTAAGTAAAGGAGACTGGACATATTGAAGCATACACTTATTTGTAACGCGACATGCTGGCGAAATGCACAAAAGGAACATTTGACATGTTGATGTTTTTGGTAGCTTCGGGAGGTAAGCCAAAAGTCTGGTTGGCTCTAAAGTGTAATTGCTGAGTCGACTCGAGAAAGAAAAAAATTAGAATTAACTATATATTTGCTGGGTCAGCCAAATCACAAAGCAGAAATTATGTTGGCTGGATTTGTATAAATAGAAGGAAGATTTTTCTCATTCGATCATCAATTCAATTCATTCTATTGTGTTCAAGAAGAAGATTTGCTGCTTAAGAAGGAGACTGATTTCTGCTCAGAAATTCGCACTACTTCAATGCTGGGTCATTTATTGTATTCTGCCTATATAGGCTTGATTCTTAAGTGCTGTTTCTGCACTGTTGTATCTGATTGATTATTATTGAAGTCTTGCTGGGTTTTTCTCCCTTGAGTAGAAGGGTTTTCCTAGGATAAATTCTGTCTCATGTTCTATGTTATTTTTTTTCTGCTTATTGTGCATATCTGATCTAAAAATAACATGGTATCAGAGCCGAGGTGCAGGAAGAACTGATCAGATTTGGCTAAGCAGTGTGTGGAAGACAATTCCTTGATAGGGCAGTTACTCAAAAAAAAAAGATGGATATAGGATGGATAGACCACTTGAAGGATCCACGAGACAGACTGATAATTGACATTCAGATAGATACATACTTGATGCAATTCAAAAGACCACAGATCAACACACCAACAGCTCCTCGCTCTGAGACAACAACTCCATCATGTAAAAATGGCCAAAGGAGAATCAGTCATTTCATTCTTTATGAAGATCTCTGATTTGAGAGATTAGTTGAGCACTATTGGGGATAGACAGAGATCTTGTTATGTCGGCACTAAATGGTCTTCCCCAATCTTGGGAACCTTTTATTTAGAGCATCAATGGGAGATCCAGGTTGCCTAAGTTTGATCGCCTTTGGGCTGACTGTATTCAAGAAGAAACCAGACAGGTAGCAAGAGGAAATGGGCGAAACTCCCATAATGAAGAAAATCAAGTTCTTGCTGCACATGCTACTAGAGAAAGAGGCAAAGGAAGAGAAGGAAAAAGAGGCACCTTCAAGAGGAATAGAGACAGAAAAACAGATTCTGTTCCAAAATCGAAAGAGTGGGATCTCTCTCATATTCAATATTACAGGTGTGACAAGTATGGACACTATGCCTGAGACTATAAATTAAAGTTGAAGCAACATGTTTCTACTGTAGACATTGACAAAGAGACACCTCAGAAGGAGTCAAGTCATTCAAAAGACGGTTCAAAAGGATTTCTATTCATTTCCGCTCTTTCAAGTAATGTACCAACTGACAGTGATGCTTGGTTGATAGATAGTGGTGCTTCACATCACATTACAGGCTACAGAGAGCATCTTACAGACTTAGTAGAGAAGGAGTATAATTTACAGGTTATAATTGTAGATGATGCTAGTTATGCCGTAAAGGGAGCTAGAACCACTTCCTTCCAGCTAGATTCGAGTATCCCTCTTCTATTGAGTGATGTTTTGTTCGTACTAGGGATCAAAAGAAACCTAGTCTCCATCTTAGCCTTGGAGGACAAAGGGTACAAGGTTGCCTTCTCTCAAGGAAAGGTTCTTGCATGGCCCAAGAACTCCAACATAAAAACAGCTCGTGTGATTGGTATTCGTCAGGAGAGCCTATACAGATTGTCAATTTGACCAGTTCAAGCTTTATTACACGGCTCTATCAGTCTGAGTGAGCTATGGCATAGCAGACTTGCTCACTTACATTACAAAGCCCTTCCCACTATGGAAAAGATGGTTACTGGTCTTCCAAAGCTCAATTTAGAGCATGATGGCATCTGCAGAAGATGCGCACTTGGTAAGAACACCAAGAGTCCCTTCCATAGTAGCGACAGTAGATCCTAGGGGATCTTAGATCTTATTCATTCAAATTTGTGTGGACCGATGTTTGTGGCGTCACCAAGTGGATTCTGGTACTATGTGACTTTCATTGATGATTATTCCCAGAAGACTTGGATTTACTTCTTGAAATCCAAGGAGTCTGAGGAAGTCCTTGATAGATTCCGAGAATTCAAGGCACAAGTAGAGAACATGACCGGGAAGAGAATTAAGGTTTTGAGATTAGATAATGGAGAGTACACTTTTGGAGGATTTCGTAACTTCTGCATTGAGGCAGGTATCAAGAGGGAGTTTTGTGTTTCGTATAACCCTCAGCAAAATGGAGTTGTCGAAAGAAAGAACAAATCTATAGTAGAGGCAGCTAAGACTATGATCCATGATCAGAGTTTGCAAAGTTTCCTATGGGCAGAAGCTTCCAAAACCGCAATATATGTTCAGAACAGGAGTCCTCATCGGATATTGGGGAACATGACTCTAGAGGGGGCCTTCAAAGGTGTGAAGCCTGAGGTTAGTCACTTAAGGATATTTGGCTGTCCTATGTACATTCATGTGCCCAAGGACAAAAGATCAAAACTAGAACATCAAGAAGGAAGGGTATATTTGTGGGCTACAGTGAGTATTCAAAGGCTTACAGAATATATATTCCAGGACAGAAACAAACAGAGATCAATAGGGATGTCTCCTTCAAAGAAGAGGTGGCCTTCTGAAGATCTAAAGGATCTACATGGAGATAGACAGTGAGGAGTAGGAGGCTCCACAGGATATGGATTCATCCCTTGATTATACTCCTGACATTCAAAGGGAGTCCAACGAACCGGCTGAAACTATTGATCCAGTTGATCCTATAGAACCAACTGATGGGCCTAGAGATATTGCCGTAGGTCGGAAGAGGCCCCTATGGGCTTGACAAACCATGCAGGAGGCGGACAAATATGCAACTCCTCGAGGCACTTTTAGGGAAAGCAAGAGACCTCAGAAATTCCCAAGTTATGTGGCATTGATGAGTCACATTATTGATTTTGAGCCTTCTAGTTATGAGGAGACATCTAACCAGCAGGTATGGAGAGATGCAATGACAGAAGAGTAGCAGTCCATCATTAAAAATGATGTGTGGGATGTTGTTCTGAGACCTTAAGGGAAGTCAATAGTGAATTCCAAATGGCTCTACAAAATCAAGCATGCAGCTGATGGCAGCATTGAGAAACACAAGGTGAGATTTGTGGCAAGAGGATTCTCTCAGAAAGAGGGAATAGATTATGAGAAGACATTTGCTCCTGTTGCTCAATACACTTCCATCAGGACGATTATTGCTATTGCCTCCGCCAAAGGTTGGAAGTTACATCAAATGGATGTAAAGACTACATTTCTTAATGGTGTGATTGAGGAAGAAGTGTACATCGAGCAGCTAGACGGTTTTGTGATTCATGGGAAGGAGTCTCATGTGTGCAGATTGAAGAAGGCTTTGTATGGTCTTAAACAAGCACCTTGTGCATGGTATGAAAGGATTGATAGATACTTGATGAGTTTGGGTTTCTCCAAGAATGATGCAGATTCCAACTTTTATTTCAAGATAGTTGATGGTGAGGCCTTGATCTTGGTCCTTTATGTTGATGATTTATTTCTCACTGGAGCAGAGAAGCTCATTGTCCAATGTAAGAAAGAGTTAGTCTCTGAGTTTGAGATGAAGGACCTTGGCCTTATGCATTACTTACTGAGACTGGAAGTATGGCAAAGACCTGATGAGATCTTCCTAAGTCAAGGGAAATATACTATAGATATATTGAGAAGATTTGGGATGGTGGACTGTAAGTCCATGGCTACACCTATGGAGACAAATTTGAAGAAGTTGAGTGACTCGGCAACCGATTCAGATTTGATAGATCCCACCATGTATAGACAATTGATCGGATCATTGATGCACCTAGTCAACACCAAACCAGACATTTGTTTTGCAATGAGTGCCCTCAGCCAGTTCAAGTGTGAACCAAGACAAATACATTTGGTTGCAGCAAAGCATATACTGAGATACTTACGTGGTACTGTGGGATATGGCTTGAGGTATGCCTCCAGTGGGGATCTAAGATTATAGGGCTATTCTGATTCTGACTAGGCTGGGAGTGTTCCTGATAGGAAGAGCACCTTTGGGTGTTGCTACAGCTTGGGGTCTGCCATGATTTCTTGGTGTAGCAAGAAGCAAACCTCTGTAGCATGAAGCACAACAGAGGCTGAATATATTGCAGCATGTGTAGCAGCCCGTGAAGCAGTATGGCTTCGAAAGCTCCTTGCAGGATTGTTTGGTCAGATGTTAGAGCCGACATTGATTCACTGTGATAACCAAAGCTGTGTAAAGCTCTCAGTAAATCTTGTATTTCATGATAGGACAAAGCATGTGGAGATCAAGCATCATTACATCAAAGACATGGTGCTGAGGAAAGCAATCCAGCTCAAGTATATTTGCACTGATGATCAGACAGCTGATATCCTCACCAAGCCTCTTTCCAAGGTAAAGTTTGTACATTTCCAAGACAAGCTTGGAGTGGTGGAGAATGTTGCCCTCACTGAGAGGGAGTCATAGCATCATTAAGATTTGTTGTAGCGTATATTTCTCTAAGACGGAGAAATATGAGGTGAAAAGCTCCCCAGTGTATATCGGGAGATGGAGAAATGGGAGAACTTTGCAAAGGTATATTTCTCCTCAGACCCGGACAAATTCATACTGTAATTGGTAAATTAATTGATTATTAACAAGAGCTTCACAAATAGTTTGATAAGATTTACAAATCGGAAAGTTTCTAAAGAAATCCCGATAAGATCGGAGACCTATCTTATCTCTATCTAATAACATCTTACAATATTGAGCATTAATAAATAAATAAACATTATTTACCACCCTCCCCTTAATGCTCAATTCCATCAACCACACCAAGATGTCTCCAATCTACAAACTTATCCGTGACCGAAATACCTTGGTGAGAATGTCCATCGCCCCATCCCCTTCCGCTTCTGAACATGCCAAAGAACGAATCGGGATCCGGCCTTCAACCACCAATGAAATGACAATGAGTTTCACATGCTTGGTTCCGTCATGGAAGACCGGATTCTGGTGAAGTTTGAGAACTCCCCATTATCAAGGTAATCAGGAGTCGGACTGCTGATATTTCAGATATCTTCAGGCATCCCAGAAGCTAACCGCTTCTACATGCTGCTTTTACCGCTTCCCCGACATCACTGGCTTTAGGGAGAGAGCTACAACTGGCCGCTTCTATCACTAGTCCTTAGCGTGGATCGCGACCGAATCCCAAATCGGAATAATATACCGTGATGTTGATTTCATCAGAATCGAACTCCGTCTAATCTCGACCTCGGTGGAAATCAATCATTTAGGATCGGACTGGTGTACAAGAGTCCAAATCGTGGAGTGCTCCTTCATATATCTGAAGATACGCTTCACGCTACCCAATGATCGCCTTGGGTTGCCGCAGTTGATATGCTCAACAGAAAATCCAAATCAGTCTAGTAGCGTTAGAGATAGATGAGTATCGCTTTAATGAAGGGTTCAACAATGTTTCATCTACCACTGTGAATCGACTTAGCCGACAACTCAAGCCCTTTTTCCATGGGTGTAGAGGCAGGTTTGCAATCCTGCATTCGAAACTTATCCAGAAGACTTCGAGCATACTTGGACTGGGAGATGAAAATGCTGCTCTTTGTCTGCCAAACCTCAACACCTAAACAATAATGCAGGAGGCCCAAGTCTCACATGCCGTGCTTTAATAAGTCCCCGTTGATCTCGCGATCAACAATAACTCACGGCGAATGTAGATCAAGTCATCCACATAGACAACAAGCAAGATCTCATTACCAGCATTCTTGACATACAGGTTCGAGTCAGATGGACACCTCTGAAAACCATGATCTGTGAGGTACGTGTCAATCTTAATGTACCAAGCTCGAGGAGCCTGTTTCAGGCCATAGAGTGCCTTGACCAATCTGCACACCTTCTGTTCTTGACCAGCAACTTTGAAACCTGGAGGCTGCGTCATGTATACTTCCTCTTCAACCACCGCTATGGAGGGAAAGCACTCTTCACATCCATCTGATGGACCTTCCAACCAAATTGGGCTGCTAAGGCAAGGACGAGCCGTATGGTACTCATTTTGGCTGTAGGAGCAAAGGTCTCCCCATAGTCAATGCCTTCTTTCTGTGAGAACCCCCGTGCAACCAGACGAGCTTTGTACTTGTCAAGGGTTCCGTCAGCTTTGCACTTCACCTTGTACACCCATTTGCAGCTTATGGGCTTCTTCCCTGAAGGAAGATTGGAAAGAACCCAAGTGTGATTCTTCCTCAAGACTCGTACTCTGGATTCCATTGCCCTTTTCCTACTCGTATCCTTTGGCTTCCTCAATATGTCTCAGGCTCCGCAACACCGTGGAATGTTGGCCATGAGAGCAAAATTCATTGTAGACTGCTATTTGCTCTTGTTTCTGGATGATCTACCCTCAATGAGCTCATCAGCATGAAGATCACTGATAGTCTTAGCCCACCATTTCAGTCGGAGAGTAGATGTGCCAACATCAGATGCAACAGGAGGAGCTGGATCTGGTTGTGGATCTGGAACAGGTTCAGCAGGGGATGTTCATTATCATCTGGAGGAAACTCAGGTTGAGCATCATCAAAGACTAGGTCTTCGTCATCCCTCCCATCAGGTGGACCTAATGGAAGTCGGACACTCATATCAGAACCCTGTAGAGGCTGATCCTCTGAATGCTGAACAAGTGAGGAAGAGTGAAATGGACCTCGTTCCTCATCAAAGACAACATCTCGACTGAAGATAAGACGATCAGTGTCTATATCAATCAGCCTATATGCCTTGTGGTTGTCACTGTACCCTGTGAACATGAGTTTCTGGCTCTTGGAGTCCAGCTTAGTGCGCTTGGCCTCTGGAATCCAAACATACAAGGAGCCAAAATCCCAAATGATCGATCCTAGGTTTTACACTGCATAAACTTCCTCGAGTCTTCCTCAACAAAGAGGATAGGTGACCTATTGCTGAGATAGAGGATGTAATTGATGGGCTTCTCACCAAAACTTAGTAGGGACACTTTGTCAGTGAACATGGAGCGAAAGACCTAACAATTCCACGATTATACGCTTCACAACACTGCTTTTGGTTTCGAGGAGTGTAGGGTGTGGTTAACTGACGTTTTATCCCATGAGTATCACAGAAGTTGGAGAATGCACTAGAACAGAATTCCCCCCCATTATCTGACCTAAGAGTTATAATACAAGAACTGGACTCTTTTTCAACCAAGGCCTTAAACTTCTGAAATACATTAAAAACCTCTGATTTCTGTTTAAGAAAGTACACCCACATTTTCCTACTATAGTCATCAACAAAAAGTAGAAAGTACTTGCAACCAGTTACAGAAGAAATAGACATAGGGCCACAAATATCAGCATGAACTAATTGAAGTACCTTAGAAGCCCGCCAAGAGTCGCCATCCTTGAACGGTGTGCGATGCTGCTTCCCAGCCTGACAAGCACCGGTAAACGCTTCGATACAGTCCTACGTCGTAAGCCATCTACAAGTCCTCCCCGAAAGCAAGTCGAGAGATAGTGCACGCTCATGCCTCCACATACCGGCCGGTGCTGAAGACTCAGACAACACTGTCGCCAAGGTTAACCTCGAATCACTCGGTCCATAAGTCGAAGGCTAAGGGGATCCTCTATCCCAACGGCCACCGTTGTGCGAGTATCTCGATCAACAATCGAACATCTATGCGAGCTGAATACCACATCCAGCTGGGGAGAATGCCGCATAATCTGACTGACTGAGAGAAGATTGAGCTTGATATCAGGTACATAATATACGTTGAGGAATATGAAATCCCTCCCGCCAGACTGAACCTGAACAGTGCCTGTGCCGACAACTGTGTATTCCTCACCTCCTCCAAAGATTACTGAGTCAGTGCAAGGGGAAAAGTTTGTGAACCAATCACGCCTATGTGAGAAATGACGCGAGGCCCCAGAATCTATGTACCAAGCAGAGGACTTTGACATGGTCCGGGCCTTTTGCCATCAGCACATAAAGGCGATTCCTTCACAGTGCTCTACGACATTCGCTCGAACTCCCTCCCCGCTTCTTTTTGCCTGCCAAACGAAAGTACCACAATCTTCTTGATGTGGCTAAATCGGCGACGAATTGTAATCAGATATTTTTCTTCTTCTGACTGGTGGAGCGCTGACTTGAGCCTTTCTGCTGTGAAGGCTGACCTTTACCATGATGCTTTGACTGAGTTTTTGCTGCAAAGGCCTGCTCCGTGGAGGATGATGATTCACTGCTACCGAACTGTTGTCTCCAGCGATCCTACTGCAACAGGATAGTGCACAAATTCGGAAACTTGAGATCAACATTAGCAGACGTAATGTTGAGGGTCTCTATGAAATGTTCATAGGACTTCGGTAAACTCTTCAGGGTGATCACAACCATGTCTTCCTACATTCGACCAATCAGCCTAATTCTATTTCCTGATCTCCTCGATTTATTCCGCGCGCTTTGCAGAGTTGTCTTCTCATCCATCATGATAGAAAACAGCATATTCTTCAAGAAAAACGCACGGCTTTTGTCGGAAGTTTCATGCATATCCTTCAAGTGATCCCAGATCTCCTTAGCTGATTTTCTCAATGGAATCTGAGGGAGCTGATCATCAGTAACCGAAAGCTTAATAAGCATGACGGCTTCACGATTCTGCTCATCAAATTTATCTTGATCCTTACCCGCCGCTTCAGGACGAGTAGCGTTGCCGAGGATCATCTGATCAAGGCAGCGGTATTCAAAAATTGTTAACATCCGCTGCTTCCAGGTGTTGTAATTTTTGCCATTAAATCGCTGGCTGCCCTCCAGCATTAAATTGCTTAAACTGGCCATCTTCACGCTTTTCGAGGCACGAAAAACGAGGTACTGAGAAGAGGCTGATGCACGAAACTCGGTAACAAATCAATGCGTAATAGACGATTCAGTACATACCGGGACAAAGTACGCGGTACGATGGCAATAAAAATTCATATACCCAAAACGCGATGCACTGCAAAATTCCGAGACCAACCCAAATGAGCTCTCAAAACCCACCAGAATCTATGATCAAAAAAATTTTCTCCGGACTAAAAACTGTCAAAACCCTCTTGTAGGACGAATGTTCTCAAAACTCGGCCGCCGTATTGAAGAGCGAAAATTGCAAGAACCACCAATTCACAGCCAAAATCGTGGTAAAAATTTCTATGTCCAAGCGACCACAACCGACAAAACGTCACAAAAGACAAAGGATTCGCAGCTAGAAACGGCCTTCAAATCGCGGCCAGGAAATACGTCTTCAAAACGCGCTAAACAATGAAGAAATCCGCGGCTCAAAAGAAGAAAACGCGGCCTTAGATCAAGAACACGTACCATAGAGTCTCAAAAAAACGCCTTCCAGAATATCGCGATCAGACTGAAGATGAAGACCTGCTACCGCGAAATGCATTCAAAATAAAATTGATTGGTGCAAGCTTTTTTAAAAAAATCACCAGAGCAACTCCACACTTTTATTTTCTAAAATGGCCCTCAAAAAATTCTCGTGAGCCACGTAGCAAATTTCAAAAAATTCAAAATTTACTCACAAAAAACTTCAAAATTTTTCAAAGAAGTTTTATTAAATTTTTAATTAAGAGCTAAAAAATCTTGAAAGATTTTTTACAATTAAAAATTCAATTTGAGCGATTAATTCGACATACCACCATATTGTGTATTGGTAAATTATCTGATGTATTAACAAGAGCGAGACGCTCAATAAATAATGTACAAGATTTACAAAACTGGAAAGTTTCTAAAAAGAAACTCCAGATAAGATCGGAGACGATCTTATCTCTATCTTACAATATCTTACAATATTGAGCATTAATAAATAAATAAACATTATTTTAATACAAATATGAGGTGAAAGCCCTTGTAGTGTATATTTCTCTGAAACAGAGAAATATGAGGTGAAAGCCCTTGTACAGATCACATCTCTAAGACTGAGTTGTGCTTCCCACAATTGGGTGTAGCCATTGTGGACGTCATGTTGAGAGAGTCCATGACAAGACATGATACCCTTGAGTTGGACTCAAGGAAGACTTTGCTATACCTCCCTAGCTAAAAGGGAGTGTTGATGTTTTTGGTAGCTTCGGGAGGTAAGCCAAAAGTCTGGTTCGCTCTAAGTGTATTTGTTGAGTCAACTCAAGAGAAAGAAAAAAATTAGAATTAATTATATATTTGTTGGGTCGGCCAAATCACAAAGCAGAAATTATGTTGGCTATATTTGTATAAATAGAAGGAAGATTTTTCTCATTCAATCATCAATTCAATTCATTGTGTTGTGTTCAAGAAGAAGATTCGCTGCTTAAGGAGACTAATTTCTGCTCAGAAATTCCCACTACTTCAGTGATGGGTCATTCATTGTATTTTGCCTATTGTTTTTGCACTGTTGTATCTAATCGATTATTATTGAAGTCTTGTTGGGTTTTTCTCCCTTGAGTATAAGGGTTTTCCCAGGATAAATTATGTGTCTCATGTTTTGTGTTTTTTTTTTTCTACTTATTGTGCATATCGGATCTAAAAATAACATGACACAATCGGAAATATTCAAGATCTTAATCAAAACAAGGTACCT
This sequence comes from Sequoia sempervirens, assembly GCA_007258455.2. Taxonomy (NCBI): domain Eukaryota; kingdom Viridiplantae; phylum Streptophyta; class Pinopsida; order Cupressales; family Cupressaceae; genus Sequoia; species Sequoia sempervirens. The sequence goes on from VDFB02279020.1 coordinate 13,902, forward strand.
ATCGGAGCAAGGGGAATATTAGGAAATACAAAAGTACAATGGATAGATCCCACCAGAGGAATATCTTACCATTTGCACTAACACATGGAAAGATAGAAACAAATATGACAACCAAATATACATATAATTATTTTATTCGATACTAACACTGCTGGCGCAAACTTGGTACAGCAACCAAGAGTGAAGAGGAGAAACCAACAATTGGGAAGAGCTAACAAAAGACTTTCTATAATGAAAGCCTAAATATACATACCGCACTAGTCAGAATGAAGATCATATTTAGACCGAAGGAAATTCAGGAAATAGTGGTATCGCAAACTTCCACACCGCCACCACAATCAGAAGGCATATGTAGATATATAGAATGGCTTGATAAAGAAATCACACTATCCAACAAAAGATGTTGTGTAACAAAGCTGGAGGATGAGGATTCCCATAACATAGACAGAAGTTCAACAAGGGGAAAGAGAATTAGAATCTCCCACAGAGGCCAAGCAAAAATACTATAACTAGTCAATTAGATTAAAAGAAGAAAACATTGGCAAGGAAGGAGGTCCTAAAATGGCTAAGATAGGAGACTATTGGGATGACAAACTAGTTGCGCAAGTTGCAGAAATGTTATCTGAATTTGAAAAACTCTTCCCTAGGAAGCTTACAGACTTGAAGGGCATAAAGGAGGAAGCAGGAGTTATGAAAATACAGTTGAAAGAAGGAGCTAAACCAATAAGGAAAAGACCTATCGACTAAACCCTAATATGAAGAAGAAAGTCAAACCAAAACTAGACAAAATGTTAGAAGTTGGGATAATCAAACCCGTCAAGGATGCAGAGTGGATTAGTCAAGTGGTAATACAGAATAAGAAGACAAGAGAAATAAGGATTTGTGTTGACTTTAGAGAACTGAACAAAGCATGACCCTTTTCCTACACCATTCACAAAAGAAATTTTGGAATCAATAGCAAGGAGAGAAATATGCTCCTTTACTAATGGATTTTTGGGATATCACCAAGTAAGAATCAACGAAGAAGACCAACCTAAAACAACATTTGCAACAAAATGGGGATCCTACATGCATACAGTGATGCCATTTGGCTTAAAGAATGCACCTACGGTATTCAACAGGATCATGATAAATTCTTTCAAAGACTTTATACATGACTTCCTGGAGATATATTTAGATAATTGGACGGTTTATGGATTGGTCAAAGACCACATACAAGTACTTAGGATGATGCTTAATAGATGCAAAAGTATGCAGATTGCCCTAAACTTGAAGAAGTGCATGTTTGTGGTACCATAGGTCACATTATTAGGTCATATCATATGCAAGGAGGGGTTGATGGTAGACCCTATGAAGGTTCCACTAATCATGACACTACCACCACTAAAAACACCTTCAGAAGTAAAACCCTTTCTAGGATATACTGGATATTACCGCAAATTTATAAAAGGGTATGCCAGAATAGTTGCACCGATGGGAGAACTACTCAAAAAGAAATCTCATAGAAGCATTGAATGGAATGAGGAATGCCAAAAAGCATTTGATACATTGAAGAACAAAATTGCGGAAGCACCAATATTTATCTTCCCAGATTGGAACACACCCTTCCACATACATGTAGATGCATCAGGGGTTGCCACAGGAGCAGTATTAGCTCAATCCAAGGGTAACAAATATTAAGTTTTGAACCAGAAATGAGAGCAAATAGAAAAATTCAAAACATGAACAAATACACACAATATTTATCCTGGGAAAACCCTCCAACTTGAGGGAGAAAAACCCAGCCACAAAAGTATCTCTTTATATTAGAATGAAATAGCAGCAATTAGCTTACAACATGACCCACTGAATAATAGCACCTCTCTTAGATGCAAACATACAGAGAACCTTTGATTTCTCCTAGATATCAATCTGCTCTTTAAAGGATAATAACCTGCTGTGCATAAATCGAACTTCTTCTTGAAGAGGTGACTTGATTTTCTAAGCAAAATAAGTTTTTTTAAACAAGTCGACATCTCCTCCTATATATTGGCAAATAGCAGTTACACATGCATACACAAGAAGACGCACTAGGTGGTGTTTCATTTGCTTATTTTAAGGAGTTACAAATACATTTCATGCGTCTATTTAAAGGAGACAAACAAAGATTCTCTTGCATGTCAGTACGAAGATTCTCTTGCATGTCAGTTACACTTTGCATGTTGACCATTTTGAATAAGACATTTATGTGGGTCAGCCAACTGACATAATATCTATTTAAGGAAGATACTTCTGCCGCTAGAAGATACCTCCTGCCGCTACCAAAACATTAACACTCCCTCTTAGCTAGGGAGGTATCTTTTCAGATATCCATGTCATGGAGTCTCTCGATATGGTATTCACAATGGCTACATCCATTTGTTGAAAAGAGCTCATCACGGAGTCACTCAACATGATATCAACCATCATGGCTACTCCCATGTATGGCAAAGCATATGTGCACAAGTGCCCATCACAGAGTCACTCAACGTGATGTCATCATCTCATCATGACGTCCACCATGGCTTCTCCCAGAGGGTGGATAAACACAAGCGATGTTGTCATGGATTCACTCAACATGACATCCACCATGGCTACTCCCAGAGGATGGAAACAAGGGCTTTCACCTCAAATTTCTCTCACAGAGAAAGATGCATTAACAAGGGCTTGCACCTCAAATCTCTCTCACAGACAGAAATGCATTAACAAGGGCTTGCAGCTCAAATCTCTCTCACAGAGAGATGCATTAACAAGGGCTTGCACCTCAAATTCCTTCATCTCAGAGGAAAATGCATTAACACAGATCTTCATGATGATGTGACTCCCTCTAAAGCTTCAAGTATTAGCATCAACCTTTTGACCTCCTCGTCCAAGGTTGGTTCTAATCAATTGTCAGACTCCCTCTGAATGTAAATTCCTCCTCTTCGAAGAAACTTATCTCAAAGACAACCTGAATAGGTTCCTCCTCTTCGAGAGATGTCTTCAGCCACCAACTCAGTCCCATGGCTGCAAGCTATAACTCCATGCTTGATCATTTCTCCAGTCGACAAGACTTCCTCACAGGATGCCTCAAGCTCTACTTCTCTAAGCAATCTCTCATCACCCTCTTGGTCCTTGATCCGTCCTTCTAAATTTTAGAGAGAGATTACTAATAGTTTAAACTATCCCGAAGAAATATCAAAGCTAGAAGCATACAAGATTCACTATCCCAATGATATAGCATGAATTAATAACTACATAAAAAATCATGAAAGGTACAAGCATAAAAAAACACTTATCTCTTTATATTTAAACTTCCTCACAATCCACCAATTATTCTTTTAGAAAAAAAAACCTTCTTAATTTTCTCTTGATTCTCTATGCGTAGAAGCATTTTCAACATTTGTAACAGCAACTTGATGCTTAGGTCTTGATGGACAATCTCTAGCAAGGTGACCATACTTGTCACATCTGAAACATTGAATCCTAGATAGATCCTTCTTCTTCTTAGGTTCAGGGGCAGAAACAGAATTGCTATCTTCGTACCTCTTGAAGTTTCCTTTCCTTACTTCCCTTTTAGAAGTATGAGCAGCAAGGACATGCTCTTCTTCGTGGTGAGATCTTCGTCCATTTCCTCTTGCCTCCAATCTGCATTCCTCTTGAATACAATCAGCTCTCAAACGATCAAACTTGGGTAAATCATCTCTTCCACTAATTCCTTGAATGAAAGATTCCCAAGAGTGAGGAAGGCCATTCATGGCCAACATAACCAGGTCTTTGTCCTCAATAGAATCTCCAATAGCATTTAGCTGATCCTTCAATTTTGTAATCTTCATGAAGAAAGATACAACAGATTCTCCTCTAGCCATTTTAATATGTAAGAGTTGACGTCTCAACGCTAGAGCTTTGCTAGTGTTGTTGAATTCATACAAACTTTGAAGACTCTCAAACATCTCTTTAGCTGAATTCAGCTTGGATATAACAAGTACCAAATGATCCTTAACAGAATCAATCAATATCTTCCTCCATTGAGCTTTCTCAGTGTCATCAGCAGGTTCAGCTACATCAGACTTCACGTAGTTGAGAAGATCATTTTCTTCTTCAAGTGCAATTAGGACTCTGAATTTCCATGAAGTAAAGTTGGATGCACCATCCAGCCTGTCTTCAACTTTGAGTCCATTCACCATTGTAGGAAGCTGAAATAAACAAGCTAGGAGACAAGCAAAGAAAATTTCAAAGCTTAAGAGTTCTGGTTCTAGATCTTTTCTTTAGACCCGCTCTGATACCATGTTAAGTTTTGAACCAGAAATGAGAGCAAACAGAAAAATTCAAAACATGAACAAATACACACAGTATTTATCCTGGGAAAACCCTCCAACTTGAGGGAGAAAAACCCAGCCACAAAAGTATCTCTTGTATATTAGAATGAAACAACAGCAATCAGCTTACAACATGACCCACTGAATAATAGCACCTCTCTTAGATGCGAACATACAGAAAACCTTTGATTTCTCCTAGATATCAATCTACTCTTTAAAGGATAATAACCTGATGTGCATAAATCGAACTTCTTCTTGAAGAGGTGACTTGATTTTCTAGGCAAAATAAGTTTTTTTAAACAAGTCGACATCTCCTCCTATATATAGGCAAATAGCGGTTACACATGCATACACAAGAAGACGCACTAGGTAGCGTTTCATTTGCTTATTTTAAGGAGGAGTTACAAATACATTTCATGTGTCTATTTAAAGGAGACAAACAAAGATTCTCTTGCATATCAATACGAAGATTCTCTTGCATATCAGTTACACTTTGCATGTTGACCATTTTGAATAAGACATTTATGTGGGTCAGCCAACTGACATAATATCTATTTAAGGAAGATACAATCTAAGATAGAAAAGAACTATACCACCATTGAGAGAGAAGCCTTTGCAAGTAGAAAACAATCTAAGATAGAAAAGAACTATACCAGCATTGAGAGAGAAGCCTTAGCTATGATCTATGCACTACAAAAGTTTAGATATTATCTCCTGTCAACACCACTTACATTCTGCACAAACCATGATCCATTAAAATAACTACTCAATAGGCCTGTCATACAAGGAAGAATATGTTGGTGGTTACTCCTATTTCAGGAATTTGATTTTAAGATAATGGTCAAACCCAAAAAACACAATCAAGGACCGAACTACTTAGCAAGGATAGAGACAAGGGAAGAACCGAAAGACCAACCAGAAGATCTACCTAGCGCACACCTGTTTAGATCAAATGTGATACCAGAGGAACTCCATGATATTGCTATACTATTATCAAATGATGGACTTCCATCAGATCTCCCACCGCAAGCTAAAGAATCACTTGTGCAAAAGTCTCTACTATACACATTAATAGGAAATTTACATCACATAGGACGAGATGAAATAATAAGAAGGGTTGTGTTTGAACATGAAAGAGAAGCTATCCTGAAAGAAGCCCGTGAAGGAATAAAAGGGGGGGCATAATTGCAATGAAACAACAAAAAAAGGGTTAAATTAGTTGGATTATGGTGGCCAACCCACATAGAGATGTCAAAGAATATACTAGAAACTGTGAATATATGTCAAAGGATGAGGAAACCTACCACAAGAGATGAGATGCCATTGAAATCAGTCCTACCACAAATCCCATTTGATCCACCTGCCAAGCACTCTAAAGTAAGATTCATCATCAAGGGAGTTATACTTAACAAAATAGGCACCTTGGTTGTTGTTGCATAAGGAGGGAGATCATATCAAAGAAAGAAATTAGTGTAAAAAAAATTGAGAAGTGAAAATTTTGGATAATTTTTTTAAACAAATTTGTTTCAATGGGAAAGCTTGGAAAAGGAGTAAAGAAGGAAAATGTGAATTTAATGTGTGTAAAAGATGTTTTGAAAGATGAATTAATTAAAGTTAAAAGGTATAATTCAGAATTGATAGAAAAGATAAAAGAGTTAGGTAAGGATAAATATGAATTATTATGAGAAAATGATAATCTTGAACAAGACTTGCACAAAGTTAATTTAAAAAATGAAGAACTACAAGAAAAATTGGTGTTGCTTAATGAGGAGGTTAAAAGGGATATCAAAGACATGGAAGAAAAGTTAAATAGGATGGAAGAGAAAAAAAGTTTAGAGAAGCATGATGTATTAAAATTGAAAGAAGAAAATAATCAATTGGATCATTTGCTTACAACATGTCAAAAGGAAAATCAATGCCTAAGGTTTAAGCCTACATTAGGTAATGTCTCATGTGATACAAATGACTTAAGTTATTCATTTGATGAACATTTGATAAAAGTGATAAAGCTAAAGATTTTTTTGATAAAGAGTGTAATGTTGAAGATAATGATGATTTTGAATCTACAAGTCTTGATATTTGTGATGATAATGACAAAGGATGTTGTTTGAAGGATGTTGGTTTTAAGATGACAAGAATAGTGGGATATGCAAGAAAAGTTTTTAAAGAGCCCATCATACCATTTGTGACACTAAATAATAAGGTCCTAGAAATGGAAAAGAAGATGATGTTACAAGTACACCAAGTTCTAACAACTCTATTCAAGATATACAATGTTCTCATTGTCATAGGAAAGGACATAGAAAAGAAATGTGTTGGAATCTTCATCCTTGTAGCCTTTGTGGATTGAAGAATCATTCTGAAAAAATGTGTTGGAATAAAAAGTGGAAGAAGGAATCTATAATAGACTATATGCAAATGAATTGTGGATGGATTGATGGATCCAATTGGAAAAAGATAACATATATGTTTAAGAGGTACAAGCATAAATATTCATATGTAAAAAATGATAGCAGTCAAGAAAATATTAAATATTTGAGTAGAGTGTGCCAAGGTGGGTGTTGTTAAGTGTGCCAAGTGGGTGCAGCTAAGGAAGTAGTAGAGCACATGAAAAGGGTTGTGATGAGCACACGGTTATACTGACAGGGGAGGGGGGGAGCGGAGGGTGAATCAGTATAACAATGATTTTTACCTTTTAAAACTTAATACAATAAGCATATCAATTGCACTATAACAATAATAATCATGCACATGAGAAGAACACAATACCACACGATATTTAAGTGGAAACCCTTGCAGGAGAAAACCACAACAAAATTGTGCTTATGTAAGCTTCTTACAAATTTTGTAGGCACCAACCTACTAGAGGCACCAACCCCTCATTCAATTCAATTTGTAGGCACCAACCTACTAGAGGCACTAATATCTCCTTTAGGAAGCACCAATTTCCAAAGCAAAACTCGGTTCCATCTTCTTGGATGTTGCACCTTCAACGGATGATGAACAATTAGATCTCTCGCTCTTCCTCTGGTGCAGGGGCACCAAAGCAAATTCATGTAAATAAGGTCTTTGATAGGATTTTGGTGTTCAATAAGGTCATAATAGACCATTCAAAATGTAACTTGAGTCAATTGGGTTGGTTTATTGTTCATTTTGCACAAATTGTTAATATTTCAAAAAGTTATCATATGTAAGGTGCAAAAATGCAAACTTTGGAAGCCCAACGGTCATGGGAGTTAAAATGTTAGTTTGAGTTGGTTTTAGGAGGGATAAGTTTAAAAATGCTTCAGAAACTCGAAAAAAGGTTGTTGTTGAAGTTTTGGTTGAAGAAAACAATAAGAAGCTCTTAAATTTCTGTGTTTTTCCAGAAAATCTGCTGCTCTAGGCCATTGTACGGCCCCGTACAGTTAGTTCTTGTTCCAAAGCATATTGGCTTTGACGGATTTATGAAGTAGCTTTCATTTGGTTCTAGTTTGAAGAGTTTTCATAGACATTTGAGGTTTTTACAGTCATTTTACTGTAGGCGGGTCTGTATAAACCTGTTTTGGGGGTTTGAAGTGAACAAAATGTAAAAATCACCCATTCCACCGTTGGATTTGCTTGTAACTTGGTGGAATGGGTGCACTAGGGTTGTTTTAGATGTTAGCATAGGTGTTAAGAGCAGGGAAGGTGTTTTGGTGGATTTTCATTGCTGCCCTAGGTGATATTTTATGAATTTTGACTTGAAAATGATGGCTTCAAGTTGAGATTTGCTACAAATGCAATGATAAAGGATTGGAGATGGTTTAAAGAGCATAGGCAAACCTTAAATGATGTGTCTGAGGCGTTGGAAGAGTGAACCAAGGTGTGGAGTTGTTAGATTCAATAAACCCTCATTGTTTCAAGCATAGAAAGGCCTAAAACAAGGGTTTTGTGTTTTGGTGAATGAGTGAGTGTTTCTCTGGCCAAAAGTGATTGTTTCAGTCTATTTGAGACCTGTTGAGAGTGTTGGAATAAAGTTTTGGGGTTGAAAGAAAGTCTGGTTGGTACTTGCTTTGCAAAATAGGCCTAATTGGCTTAAGGGGACAGCGTTGCAGCAATTATTTGGAGGATATGTTCCAAAATGAAGGTATGTACTTTTGAGATATGTTGAAGTATGTCCAAATGGGTATTTGAAATGCCCATTCTTTTGTGGGTTTGGATTTTCTTTTGAAAAATATGAACAAATTTCTCTATTTGAATGGCTACAAAGAGAATTGGATGAAATTGTGAAAAGTTGATGAGATAGGGTTGTAAGGGCAGAAAGTTTGTTTGAGTTTGATCAAATTGTGATTGTGAGAAGGTTTGACTCCCTACTCTGCATCATCCTCTTGAATTTATCTTACTTGAATGATCTCCAAATACATCTTATTCATATTAGTGATTTACTTCAAGATGATATCATTTATCTTCTTCACCAAATCTGCACTATATTCTTCTTTTCAAATCTTCATTTATTCTCTTTATGATTCCCCTCTTCTTATTAATTATGTTCTCACCTTATACTCTTCTTATCTTTTCACATTCAATGATCTTCATATATATTTTATTTACTCCATTCTTGTACTTTATTTCTCTTGCTTGATCTTTATGCTATATACTTCTATGTATTTTATACTCTTCTTCCTTCAAATCTGCATGTGCTTCTTTTTACAAATCTGCATATACTATATTCATATGCCTGCTGTTATACTTCATAAATCTGTTCTTCTATTACTGATTATTCATGCAACATCTGCATATACCCCTTCAATATCTGCATTAACTTCTCCTCAATATCTTCCTATGCAGATCTGTATGTGTCTAAATGATATACCTTTTTATTTCCACACAACACCATCTCTCTCCACAATTTTTATTATCTTTTATATCTTCATGTCTCCATGAGTAGAGACAACCTTTTTGAAAGTTGATAACCTTCCAAACAAGCATGACTCTTCTTTATTGATTTTGTCCTTTCAAAACTAATCGCATCCCCTTGTTAAGTATATAGATGTTAGTTGCCTTTAGAATATCTCCATTATCCCTTTTGTTAGTAAATTCCACTATGTTGCCGCTCACTTTAATCGCTGCCTTATTAAGTCCCCATTCATAAATTTTAACATTTCTTTAAACAAAACATAACAGCTGCCTTAATAAACTTTAGCGCTTCCTTTTATAAAATATTAATCGCTACTTTTCTTATATACACTACTCTTTAATTCATTGCCTTCTCCTTAAATAATTATCTGCCATCTTTTGTCATATAAAACTTTTGTCTTTTTCTTAATTTGTCTTTTTGTGACTTTGTCTTTTTCTGATTTGTCTTGTTCTGTTTTGATGAGGATCTGATTTTGCTTAATGTTTGCTGCATAGTGATCGATGCTTTATGCTGATTGCCTTAAAGGTCTTTAATAAAATCTCTGCCATTGTTATTATTTATCTTCTCATACATTGATCACTGCCTATTCTTTTCTTTGTGCTTGATAATTTCTGTGTATTTACTGAGGAAGTCGACCAGACTTAATGAAGTAATTGCTGCTTATCTTCATCACTGCAAACAATCAAACAAATATGTTCTTGATATGCAAACTGTTGCAATCATTTGTTATCTCTTTAATATATCTTATTGCTACATATTTTTTTCTCATCGCTGCTTATTATAATCATATAAACTTTCATTTTCATAATCATTCTTTGGGCGATGACATTGGCTAAATATATGTCTTGAGTCGTGATTGACTTAGGCACCAAGAGTACAAGGAGTCCACCATTATAAAACATTTATCTTACTTCCATTACCTTGTAGCTTAGGATATTTTAATGTGATCAATCTACTTCTTTTTGACTAGTGATTACAATGGTTGCCATGCCACCTATTAATTTCATCATCATCATATGTTAAGTCATTGTAATATTCATTTCCCTTTGACATCAATGACAACTTCCAATCGTCTTTTCACTTTTGACATCAATGACAATATTTCCAACAGGTTGCTATTCAAGAAGTACCATAGAAAGAAAGGAAATTATGAAGGATTCAAGTTGTTTCACCAAGTTGTCTTGAAGGCAAGACAATGTTTTAGGCCTAGAGAGAATGTTGGCAAGATATAGAGGGCTATGAGGCACCTCATATGTCATTTGGATCATTTCTAGACCTACATATCCATTATATACCACTTAAATAGCCTTAAAACACCTCTAATATGCCTAAATAAGCTATACAAATGTAAAATATTATAGAGAAAAAGGTAAATTCGTGGGAATAAGATAATTAAGTGTTATTATGAAAGGATATGATGGAAAAGCATCATGAAAAGGCATTAAGAAGCTATATAAAGAAGGGAAAAGTGAGATAAAAGTGTGAGAGAGTGTGGAATCATATGGATTAAATATATATGAGAATAAGGAAGTGTGGAAGATATATATATATATATGGATGAAGCATGATGATTACATTATAAGACATGTATAAGACATTAAAGTATATGAATATATGATGTTATGGATGTATATATATAAATGCATAAATTCATTATAATTTGGTCTATAATTCTTGCATATCTAAGTTCTCCCTTTTTATTGCATCACATCAAGGTTGACCACATATAACAAAATATTAAACCTTAGACTCCGGTAAAGGTTTCTGAAATATGCCCCTTAATTTTTTCTCTTGATTTTCAATATCAATTACAATGCACATGCACCTGTTAAGCTTAGCTCCAAACCAAAACGATGCAAAAAAGAACTCTAACCAAGAATGCACCCTAAAACCACTTAAGGAAGAGGGGCGGGCATATGGTCGGAGGATCCCTAGGATCTAAACTCAAAACTAAAATTGAATACAACTGGAAATGGAAGATAAAACTCAACGCCAAGAATGTGCACTCAAGATCCCTTTGAAGGCGAGGTGCTAACATATGGCGGAGTACTTATTACAAAATTGAAAGAACTTAGGCGGTGAACCAGCCATGAAGATTTATGCTCAACCACCAATTCAGTGGGGGGAAAGAATTACAAAACAAACTAATTCATCCGCTATGGCGGGCATCCACTCGTGAGTGGGAATTCACCACTTTTCAGTGGGTACAAAGAGAAATTAACAAGTTCTTTTTCCACATTGGCGGTAAACCATCCAGGGGTTACAATGTTTGAATTAAAACATAAAGTAAATGCTGAAATAAGAATGACTAGAACAGTACTACTGTTACCAGCATTTACAATGAGCTTATTGCAATGAATTTACAATAGAAAACTGCTTCAAACTTCTGCAAGAATAATACTATACTTCTGATCACAAATGTGAGTTGAAAGACCAAAGAAATATAGCATGAAAAGAGAATAACCAGGTATGATATTAAGACCAGCAATCTGAGATAATCAGACCAGCAACTTAATCTTCCCCTAAATTGTTCATATCATCATCCAAAATGCTTCTATTTCCTCCAAAATGAATGCACATGAAACTAGAAGCATAGACGTCCAAGAATTATAGCATAACATGGAATGAGTCAAGTCTGATATGAAATGCCATCAACTGAAAATATAGACCAGCAAACTGTACATCAATGAAATACTCATAACTCTTTCAAATTACCTCCGAATGAGCTGAAACGAAGTGCAATGACTCACTAGGAGGTTGGCGCCCAATCTGCAATGATAAAACAGCATCTAAACTCAACCACTAATTTATGCACGAATCCCAATGCTCTCCAAAAAGGTACGGCCTCCTTGCAAGGGCGATTTTGCTTGATAAAATCTGAAACTTGGAATTAAATTTTGATAACCTCCAAATATGGTCGCCTCTATCATAGAAATGCAATGGTCAAGTACCCAGAACCAAATAAAATTCATACTAGAAGTTGTATACAAAAAACACTTTTAGCCATGATAAACCAGCAACATGAAAACTGAAAATATCTCACCAAAACTCCACAATAATGCTCAATATGTACTTCTGGATGAAGCACACTCTCAGTCCACCATCTAGGGAACCATAGTTTCAAGTCCGAAGAATGGAGTAAATTTGCTAAGCTATCCCTTAGCCGGATTCTGGATTTCAAACCAGCAACATAACTTTACAATATTTCCAAAGATAATCAGCTCTTCAAACAGTAGCAATATTTAAGTTCTCAATTGGCAAATGAAACACTTCAAATTCCAAGAAGTCGAATCACTTCAACTTCCAAGAGGGACGCCACCTTTAAGCATTTACTTTTTGAAATAATAAACATTATTCAACTTTACTTTTAGGCGTCCATTTCCAAATTGCAACAATAAAGCATTTATTTAAATCATTAAATGCTCAACATGACCCCTTAATGACCCCTCTTTAAAACAACATGAAGTTATTAAGCCTAGGCGTGGGGTACAACTGAAAAACATGAAATTCACTAAGTATAAAAACTCAGTCCATGGAAATAACCAAAACCAATGCCACTACTGAAACTGATGGATAGCAAGATAACTTGAGTTGAACTGCTGATGATGCCACTGCCAAAATTAGACTTACTAAAAATAGCCAACTGCTATAAATAGTAAGTTCACATCAAAACAACAGAAAGCCAAACTGAATACTGAACTGCAAAGGATTGAACTGCTGCTAGACAGATACTACCAAAAGATAGACTTGCTAAAAATAGCAAACTGCTATAAATAGTAAGTCAACACAACATCCTCTGAACGCCAACTGAGTAGTATCTGAAAGAGGAAACCCTAATTTTGCACAACTGAGTAGCCTACGGATTCTCGGAAATAGGCTAAATCCAAATGAAGAGTGTATCGCCAAAATGGGGACATTACAATTTCTCTATCAACATCAAGAATGGAATTTTATTTAGTAATAGGTTGTAATGTCCCCATTTTTGCGAGCATCAGTTATTTCTGGATTAGTCTATCATTTTGACCTTCATAGGCTAATGGACTTGATTAGAGGGTCTTTAGAGGCTGTTGCTTGGTCGTTTGGGACATTGCTTCTCATCACTGCTCCATTGGGTTCAAGTTCAGGCCTTTGCAGATGTTATTTGGCTCAGTTTGGCATACTTACTATTTATAGTAAGTCATATTTGTAGAGATACTATTTATAGCAAGGCACCTGGACAGGCCTCAATTGCAATGTTGGTCTCCTTAATCAAATGGATGGGTGAATTATTGAGTATTTAATAAGATATTATCATTAAAGGAACTTTAATGATAATTAAATAATATAAGATCAAATTATAAAGTTATAAAGTCACTTTATGCACAATGGGGCCATGACTCTCAATTTAAATGATTATGATTTATGGGACCAATTATTAAAGTAAATTATAAAGTCAAAGTGAGAACGTGAATATATATCATTTAAATGATATTAATGAGCATTTAATGTGACTTTATTCTTGGGCGCCCATATTGAGGAAAAATAAAGGTAAAACAACAAAAGCAAATTAAAAATATATCATTTAATGATTAAAAAGCTCAAGGAGATCCGCCTTTTTCATGAGAAGTATAATTAGAGCACCAAAAGCAAATCAACCTCATTCTTGATGATTACTTGACTTTGTCATTTTGGTGTTCTTGGGATTTGAGCTTGAGACCAAAGGTTTCAGTCATCTTCAGCCATTGGAGAACGAAAACTCTTCAATGTTTATGCAATTCTGAGGCTGTGAAATACCAGCTAATATTATTGCTTGGGAGAGCTTCATTCCGGAGTTCTATTTGTGCTTAAAAGTGAAGAATTTCATCTAGGGTTTGAAGGATTGGAAGGTATAACTACAGCAGACCTGGAGATTCATTCTTGGCAGCCATTCTATATCAGATTTTAACTATTTAATAGCTGCTACAGTAACACGTGAACAGTGCCACACTAGAGTACCAAAGGCATTTGAAGAAGTTTACTTCATTTTTCTATAGGGGTTTCAAGGTTCCTTCATTGAAGAAGAGTGGTATATATATGGCTATGTTTTCAGCTTGTATGAACTTGCAAGAGCAGCACGTGGGAGTATTCTCAAGGCAGCTTAATCCTGTCTTGCTGGGCATGTAAGACATGAAGATAAACGCCTCCTATTTGTGCATCATATCTCTCCTATCTTGGGCGGCTAGCATAATAGAGGTGTCTTGAGCATATCTTGTGGTGGAGAAATGATTATATGACATTGTGGCATCCATTCTTGAAGGTTCCAGTCTGCTGCACTCATTCCCAGAAGTTGCTGCAGCTAATTGTAATGCCCAAAATTTGTTTTTATTGAGAACTAGACCAGCATCAATTGCATTTGTAAGATCTGGTATGTGCTTTTAAGTTATCAAGTAATTTATAATCTGATTTGTGACTGATAAAAGGTATTTGCAAATTAGTAACATCAGATGAGAATATGTTGATCCTTAATTGGGCATTCTTTCTTGGCAAATTGGTTTATATACTTGCATTGTTATTATTTTTCTTGCCTGGCAATCCTATTGGAGAGATCAAATAAATTACATATTTATTTCTAAAATCAGTCAGATATATCATTTGCATAGCAAATTAGTGGTTTGGCAGTGTTAGAACTAGCAGGGATTCTTTACATAGGTATGCACATTACTTGGTCATTTCTCTGCGAAGTCTGGTCCAAAACGTTCTAGTGACCCTTACTAACACAGACAACATATTATCAGTGTTACACAGGGACGCGTCCCCGGGTCTAAATCCCCCCCTCTCCGTCCCGGGGACAAGGGACGGCCAGGGGATGGCAGCAGTGTACCATGTTTTTTTATTTTAGTTTTCATATCGTAATTGAAAAAAAAAAACTATATGGCAGCAATGTAGGCTTTGGGCATTTTGTTATACGTTTATAACTTGTATATTATTGTTTAATATCACATGCATATTCACAATGAAGTCTGAATTCTGAATGCATATTGAGTATTGACAATGAATTCTTAATTCAAATGTTATATGCTAAGTTTCTATAATGTATATATGCATGCTTTATCCATGTTTTCATATGAATATTTAAAGTTTCCCTATATATTTTACAATTTTCTATATTTTATATAGTCGTCCCCCCACCGTCCCCAAATTTTTCCTGAAAAATTGGAAACTTGGGGACTCGTCCCACCATCCCCTGTCGTCCCTATCCCGAAAACTTGGGGTAACACTGCATATTATATAAGACAGATATATTGGCACCAATAAACACAGTCTGGTTGATATGAAACAAAATGCAAGAAAGGAAAACAATGGGCATAATTTCAACTAGATGCAATGGGGCCCATTGCCTCTCAAGGGGGAAGGAATGATCAAAAACAAGTTAGGGTATCTAATTAAATAAGATATTTTAATTTTGTTTTCATCCAATTGTAATGACCTTTCAATTTTAGGCTACTCATTTCAACTTCCAATGAGGGCATGAATGAGGTGACCTTTCAGTGTCTTTGAAAATATATTCATGGGCTCAACTTAAAGCCAATAGACAGAGTTGCAAGAACACATCTCTTCGAACGAGTTTGTCAAGTTGTGGCATACACCTCGTCTAATGAGTTTTCCAAATTGTATTAACTCTCCTAAACAGAATCCCATACGCATTCATCTCTCCCACGAGTTTCCCAACTTGTATGGACTCGTCTCCCACGATTTTTCCCTAATTATATGGACCCACAAGAATACAGCTCTCCCACTAGTTTTCCCAAATTGTATAGAATTTTTTTATATATTTTGAATGTTAGAAGGCTTCACATATTGTTTAGTGTGTTTTTCACAATACCACCAACACCTCGCTATGCAAAATAATTCAGATCAATATCCCTCAAAGATGCTTAATTGCTAACATGGCTAATATGGGCCTTTCTTAAATTGCTATAGCAAGCCCATGTGTCATCAACTTTATCTGAAATGCAAGACAAGCAATGATTCGAAAGATTACTAATCAAATCACTAAGAATTTTCTTCCCCTTCTTTGATTCAATCTCTACTTGAGCTTCTCTTTCACGTATACAATTCTCAACATGAATGTATCCTCTAGGATATATCTCCTAAACTGATTGGAAGAGTTGTAGATTTTGATGCAATGCTTTGAGGAGGAATCAATGATTTTACCCTATTATATTTGTATAGCAGCTTAATGTAATCACTATAATTTATCAAAGTTTGCCTGTAATTTCTTTGTTACTACCTCACTAGACAATGTTGTGCTCACTGCCAAGGATGTTGCTTGTGGGGCAATTGTGTCACTCAATCTTCTTGTGATCAAATTTCCCATCAGCTCATTTATGTCTCAGCTACCTAAGGTTTATTGTTCTCAAGAGCTATTGCCCATATAGCTAAGGTTTCAAATTTAGTACTCTAATTCCTAACCCAAAGTATAACTCCTTAGCTTGATCCTCGAATGTCGAAACATCTTCATCGTTATCCTACCTTCTTATAGATCCAAGGCTATGGCAGATGCTATGTCCCATCCTAGTAGGAGTGAACACTCACTTTCTTTGACTAATCCCCTCCCCTCCTCTTGAGTGATTTTGTTGACATCAAAATCAATTTCCTTCTAGACATTCTAAGTTACCTCCTTGATTTCATCATCTCCAATCTGCCTCCTTTCTTTATTCATTCTTTGCAAAAGGCCTATGATTTCTTCTTTGGAAAGAGAGTTTTGAATTCATTAGATTTGACGAATTCATCATCTGATAAGAATTATTTACTTGCTAAAGCTCTTACATCGTGCACAACTTTACCCCCTTCCTCCAAATCTAGCAATGTCCTTTTTGGAATTGAATAATCAATTCAATCCTTTGAGTAGAAGCATTAACTTGTTGATCTCCTGAGTATCAACTTGATTTTCCCCTACTTCCTTTGCAATTGAATAATCAACCAAAGGTAACTCTTTCTTGTTGCATTAATTCTACTTGTGGAATTTCATCTCTTGTTTTTGCAACATCCACCACTAGTGGTTGGCAAATTGACAATTCCACTTCCTACCCTTCTTGTTGTTGTTCCTCCACAATAAAGTTCTAAATAGCATGCCCTACAACGAGTCTTAGAGACAAAAATCCCAAACTATCCATTCTGAGAATTGGATCTTTGATTTCTATGAATGCTCCCTTGTATTCAGCCTCACAGATCTTTCTCTTTCTTTCTCCAACATGAATTCTAAACCATTTATCTCTTCTATCATCAATTTCTGCCTTGGCTATGCAATTTTGGATCAAATCTTTAGCTTCATCGAATTCATGTTCATAAGAAAATTTCCCCACTCTTCTTCTAACTTGATCAATGAAATGCTCTAGTTCACAATTCCTTCTCTTTTCTACTAATCCAAAGAGTTCCAAGAGTTCCAATCCTTTTCAAGTGATAATAAAATCTAAGAACACAAATGTTGGTGGGAAGAAAGAACCCTTTTTATGCTGCCTCAGATGAAGTTTGTTAGATTCATTCAATTACCACATTATCTCAAGGAAAGCCACTCTATCTGGAACCCACTTAGGCAAAACATGTCACTCAACATTTGATCCATAAACCCTGACGACTACTGTATCTGAATGGAGGAACCGATCACCCCAATTATGATCATGTCCTTCCTCAAGCTGTTTACCATTAGGTCTCAAGAAATTCATAATAGTATCAGATAACCTCATCCTTCAATGACTCAACAACCCTTATATTACATGTACAAAATATCTCTTGAACAAGACATAATTTGATGATTGGCAATGTAAATCCCATATATGATTTTGTCCTTGAATGGGTATGGAATTTCCTTTAGGGGTTTGGCATTTTAATTGCAAGGCTTTATCCCAAATATTTCCTCCATTATGCAACAAAATATGGCACAACATCGTATACCACTTGAAATAAGGGATCCTATTGTTTGTCTTAAAAGACACTAATTCCTTGTGAATTCCCTCAACAATAAAGGATGCAAAGTCAAAATCCCTATTGATATGCCAATGTTGATTATCAACTACCAACATCATCAAATAAATTGGTATCTGAGGTTTGAAATCAATTCCTAGCACCTAGCACAAAGCATAATATCTCATTCTGAAATATTCTTCAAATATATCTTCATTGAAAGGCTCTGATTTTCTCTCTGGAAATGGTGTTCTACCAAAACCTTTCTTCTTATAATGTGACAACCATCTACCCCTACGACTAGATCTGTCTCATTTGTATTCCTTGTAAAATTCACCAAAACTAATCTCAATGTTTTCCATGGGATTGAGGTTAAGAATTTCTCTAATCAACTCATTGTTCATTGTCAATAGTGGTGTGCCCTCATTGTTATACAATGTTCTAGTGTTGGCATTGTATTTGTTACATATAGCATGAATCAATTCAACACTCACAAATATGTTAGGGGCCAATAATTTCCTCAAATCATAACTCTAGATGTTTGAAACAGGGCTATACATTGTGCTATGATAATAACAGAATTGAAACAATTCCTACCCCTGGACTGGGATTAATAGCATCCCTAATTGACACAACTCAATCATAAATCCTTTGAGAGAGAATTCATGTGCCTTGTGCATGCTTTGACCTTTTGGAAAAATTGGGAAGTTGACTCAAGAGATCCTACTCTAAACCTCTCTTTGCCCTACCATCTTGAGACATGATTTGACTCATTTTGCAATATTGTTGTCTTACTTGCAATGGGAATCTATTAGGCTATGGAGAAACATTTGATGACAACCCAAGGAAGTAGTAAATACCCTTAAAATTAAAAACCCTAGTGATGGAAAACTCTTATCAGCACAAAGAGAGATTTTAAAACATACTTGTTTTATCAACGTTATAATGTCTTCAAATCGAAACCAACAGCAGAGAGCCAATTGAAAAATTTACGCCTTTCACAATTCGCTCAACTATCCTCTTCGCAAACTAAAAGTAAAGTCTCAAAGCCTCCAATATAACCTTAAAACTCAATGTTATTTGCCATCTTTCACATTGAATTCTAATATGAGCCAAAGTTTGCATGGCGCACCACGAGCCGTTTATTGCTTTGAATGTTTGACTATTAATCATTCATGAAGAGTCAAATCAACAAGTAGTGCAAGTCACAACCTTCAACACAAGGAATTTAAAATGCCTTTTTGTCAAGTCGCATTGCAATTGAGGCATGCACTATAATCCTAGAATGGCACCTATCTCAATCACTTGCAATTAACGCCAACTATCCTAGCTGGAACCTTTTATCCAATGAGGTAAACCCATGTCACCAAAATCAGTTATCGTTGGAGACACGTCTCAACATTTCACATCATTGCAACCCTAAAGGCAATCGTAAGAAATGATACCATGCTAGGAAAATTTCATGTGTTGCAATCAAGAGTAGCCACGTGGTTCAACTCTACTGTTAGAATAAAGAATATAATATTGTCTCCAAGCTCAATGCAATAGTGAAAAGTAATCTCGACCATGAAACCATATTGCAAAGAATGTCAAAAAATAAGACTTACACAATTCATGCTCATAAGGCGACAAACAAACCAAATATTCAGCACCAAAGAAAGCATGCCAACCAACCAAAGGTTATATTCACTTGGTGGGGTCTACTCTACCTTTAAGATGGGTCCCGAAGACACGTGTTAATAGAGCGCAAGAGTGCAACCTTGAGCATATACGCCTTGAGCAAAGCTACACTATGAGAACCCACCTACGATAAAATTAAAACTCGACACGTAACCAAGCGAGGACCACAAAATCCTTAAAGTGAACATGTTCTAAGACTAACAACTTAATCAAAAAGGCAAACATGAAGAGCACAAAAGATTTACTGAGAGGGGGGGGTGAATCAGTAAATCAATCTCAAACTTTTATTTTTAAAACTTTTCAATCTTTATTACAATCAACCATTTGATATGATCCAATTTCCACAAGTTGATACAATTTAATTGAAGTAATTTCTTTTTCAAGTAGGCACCAACCTACAAATTTACAATGAGATGATTTAGTAGAATAATTTCCACAAGGAACACCTAGACCTCTCCAGAATTTAGTAGACACCTGCCTACAAGGAGCACCAACCCCTAATGCAAGGCACCAAACCTTGACTTGATGGAAGTGAGACTGCCCTCAATCTGATCTGCACAAGCCCAACTCTCCAATCTGCTCTATGTGATCCAAGATATCACTTTCAGCCCACACAAGGAGGTAGGAATCTGACTGATCTGCAAGTCTTTTAATTTACACAACCACACATCTGGCCTCAAATGAGAAGTTAAATATATAGGTTGCTCAAAGATTGCAACACTCAACTTTTTCTTTTTCACCTTTAGTCATACCTTTTAGATGTGCCTTTTGCTTAATCAATTTCTCTTTGATTAATTTTCTGTTTACAAGCAAAACAGAAATCTTTTTAACCTATATTTAAAAGAAATGACACATACTTCTTGAGATTTTCATGACTTCCATATCTGAAGGGATGCGTTCTTTACTCAGCATAATATAAAGACGTCTTCTAGTGAAGAAGAAAACGTTTTGGATAGGCACGTCTATTCAACATAGCCAGTTTATATTTTCTTTTGAAAATCGGACTTCATCTAAAAACATGTCTTTTAGACATCGTACCTTTCCAAAGCAGCAAGTCGTTTTGTTTAATCTCTGCTTAACTTGAAACTTGAACAGTCGTATCTTTCCACAATATTTATTAAACAGATTAAACAGATCGCATCTTTTAAAAAAGACGTTATTTCCTGTCCATGCAATAATCACGTCCTTCAGAAATATAGTGACCTTTCAAAACGCGTTTAAAAAGAAACAATGTTCTTTTAGAACACGTCCATTCAATGATTAAGTCTCTTCAGATTTTATAGTAACCTTTCAAAACGCGTAGATGAGAAGCATGAATGCGTCCACTCAAAATCGCGTTTCTTTTAAAAAAAATTATCATGACTTTCCAAAACGCGTTTGATTAGAAACATAATCCTCTTGGCATTTTCAAACATTCTTGTGTTGGTTTACTATTCCATAATGCTTGCTAACCAAATCGTTGATCTGTAGCATAAACTTTATGCATAACCTTTAAACTTTGTACATATTTTAATTTAGGCTCATTCATATTTCGATCTGCAGCATCAGAATTTTGATCTTTAGAACAAGCTTCATACAGATTTAATTCGGTCTTATATAGATTTTAATCTTGTAGCTTCAGACCTTCGATCATTAATATGGGCTTTAATGATTCTCTGGATATTTTTCATTTGCATCGAA
Organism: Sequoia sempervirens; assembly: GCA_007258455.2. Classification (NCBI taxonomy): domain Eukaryota; kingdom Viridiplantae; phylum Streptophyta; class Pinopsida; order Cupressales; family Cupressaceae; genus Sequoia; species Sequoia sempervirens. The sequence continues at coordinate 35,379 of VDFB02279020.1, forward strand.
CATTTTTGTCGTTTGGTGATACTAACATCTGACCTTTCTTTAGTTTATGCATATTATTTTTCCAACTTCTCTTTATCACAACACAATTTAGCCGAATACTTTGACATCAATGACAATAATTCTAACAATCTCCCCCTTTGTCATTGATGGCAACTTGATGCTCCTTTTTGCTCCCCCTGAGTCCAACTTCTCCCCCTTTGACATCAATGGCAAGGGGTCTTCTAACAATGTTTCTGTTCCATGAAGCTACTAGATTTTGTGCGTAGCTCCCCCTGAATGCATGCTTCCATCAATTAACTTGATGGATGTGGAACAACTCTCAATTTGTCCCTTAGATATTCAAATGTATCTCTTGGAAGTGGTTTAGTAAATATATCAGCAGTTTGCTCTTTTGTAGTTATGTATTCTAAACACACTTGTCCTTCTCCTACTTGTTCTCTCAGAAAGTGATATTTAATAGGTATGTGCTTGGTTCTTGAGTGCATCACTGGATTCTTGGAGATATTGATTGCACTAGTATTATCACAATAGATAGTGCAGGGATAATCATACTCCACTTTGATGTCTTTTAAAGTTTGCCTCATCCATAAAAGTTGAGTGCAACATGCTGCTGCTGCAATATATTCAGCTTCAGCTGTAGATAGAGAGACTGATTCTTGTTTTTTGCTTATGCAAGACACTAGATTTCCTCCAAGGAAAAAGGCTCCTCCACTTGTACTTTTTCTATCATCTATATTACCAGCCCAATCAGCATCTGTGTATGCTTCAAGAGTGAAATCATTGCTGCTAGGGTACCATAGACCATAATCCATTGTGCCTTTCAAATATTTGAATATACGCTTTACTGCATGAACATGTGATTCTTTTGGTGCTGCTTGAAATCTGGCTACAACTCCAACAGCTTGCATTATATCTGGTCTTGTAGAAGTTAGATACAATAAACTTCCAATCATAGATCTATAAAGTGTTTGATTCACTTCTTGGGATTCATCATCTTTACTTAGCTTGCAACCTGTAATCATAGGAGTACTAACAGGATTGCAATCTTCCATCCTAAATCTTTTTAACATTTCTTTCACATATTTAGTTTGGGAGATGAAAATACCTTTGCTTAATTGTGAAATTTGCAGCCCAAGGAAGAAGGATAATTCTCCCAACATTGACATCTCAAATTCTTTTTGCATACATGATGAAAATTCTTTGCACATTCTTGTCCTTGTCTCCACCAAAAATGATGTCATCTACATAGACCACCACAATCAATAAGTGTCCATCCTCTTCTTTGATGTATAGATTGCTGTCTACATCTCCTCTTTTGAAACCTTGCTCTTTGAGATATTTGTCAAGTCTAGAATACCAAGCTCTAGGAGCTTGTTTAAGCCCATAGAGAGCTTTCTTTAACTTGCACACATAATCCATGTCTTCTGCTAGTAGGAAGCCTTCAGGTTGTTCAATATAAACTTCCTCTTCTAAATCTCCATTAAGAAAAGCAGATTTGACGTCCATTTGATAAACCTTAAACTTTTTGTGACTTGCATAGGATAAAAACATTCTAATTGCTTCAATCCTTGCAACTGGTGCGAAAGTTTCCTCAAAGTCTACTCCTTCAACTTGTGCATAGCCTTTGCACACTAACCTTGCTTTGTTCCTTGTGACTTGACCATCTTCATTTAATTTGTTTCTAAAAACCCATTTTGTGCCAATTACATTCTTATCTTTTGGTCTTGGAACAATTTCCCAAGTTTCATTTTTCTCTATTTGATCCAATTCTTCATTCATTGCATCAATCCAACTTTTGTCTTTGCTTGCTTCTTCAAAAGTTTTGGGCTCAACTTGAGATAGGAAAGCTGCATGACAATCTTCATTGTAATTCACCATTCTCCTTGTAGATCTACATCTATCTTGAAGGATCAAATCTTCAGGATGGTTCTTTTGAACAAACTTGGAAGGTGTCTTTGGTGTCTTCATGGGAGTCTTTTGTGAAGATTCTCCTTCTTTTGCCTCTTCCTCTTTTTCTTCTTCTTGGGAGTCCTCATCATCTTTGTCTTCTTCATTCATGGTTTGAACATGGTGATCACTTTGTTCAACTTCTTTGAATTGCTTCCCTTCATCAATTCTTACATTAGCACTTTCAACAATTTTGTGAGTTCTTTTATTGTAGCATCTATATGCCTTGCTTTTTGATGAGTAGCCAAGAAAGATTCCCTCATCTGCTCTTGAGTCAAATTTGCTCAAATCTTCTTCATCTCTTCTAATGTAGCAAGTGCTTCCAAAAATCTTGAAGTACTTGACAGTTGTTGGTCTTCCTTTCCAAAGTTCATAAGGTGTCTTCTCATTGTTCACTCTTATTTGTGCACGATTCAGAATGTAAACTGCTGTATGAATTGCTTCTTTCCAAAAGGAATCTGCTATCTTGTTTTGTTTTGGAGAGTTATTAAAAACTGATCTACAAACTTGAGCTTTGTGCCCAAGATTCTTACATTTGTAGCATAGATCATTATAGTCTATTAAAGGTGTGAAAGGATTATTATCTCTCCTAAGGTAGCTAGAACTATTTTTCACTTTATTTTTACAATTTAAGGCTTTGTGCCCAAATTTGTTACATACAAAACAATAACCATTAAATGCATAGAAGTGCCTACTATTCAATCTTCTATTAGAATCAGCACTTATCCAATCTTCTTCTCCTTGTTTTGAGAGAGTCTTGAAATCTTCTTTTGAGTTAGTGACCTTCTTGGATTTTTCTTCAAAACTGCTTCCCATTTTGCTTTGAAGAAGATCTTGAGCCTTCATTAACTCAATCAGCTTGCTGGATTCTTCATCAATCTTTGAGTGTTGATCCTTTGCTTTCTCCAATTCCAACTTTAGCATTGCTATCTCTTGCTCCAGCTTGTTACATTTCATCTCCTTTGTATTGAGTTTGTTTTTCAATTCATCTTCATTTCTTTCAGCTTCCATGATTTGAGCTCTCAAATCTTCAATGGTTTTGCTTGAATTCTCCAAATCATTTGTCATTTCCTTGATCTTCAACTTGTACTTGGCAGCCTTCTTCTTCAAGTCTTCATTCTTCTTGTAAGCATAGTGCAATTCTTCCTCAAGATCTACTTCCTCTCCTTCATCTTGATCTATTTCTTCTTCTTCTTCACATTCTTGTTCAACTTTTTGTTCTTCACATTCAGCCATAAACAATATTTCATCTTCCTCATTGCTTGAGCTATCTTCACTTTGTTCTTCAGAGGAGCTGCTATCTTTCTTTGAATAAAAACTCTTTTTATGTTTTTGAAATTTCTTCTTTGAGTTGAAATTCTTCTTTCCCTTTTTCTTATTGCTGATTTCCTTTTCTTCTTCACTAGAACTGCTTTCATTTTGAGGACATTTTGAAGCATAATGTCCAACTTTTCCACAATTGAAGCATTTAAAAGGAAATTTTCCTTTGTATTTTCCTTTTCCTTTCTTAAGTTTTCCCATGAAGTAAGATTCAGCTTCATCACTTGATTTTTCATCCTTTTCTTCATGCTTGTTCTTGCCCTTTTTGGTTGCTTTGAATGAGACTTCCTTTTGTGGTGATTTACCTTCAATCCTCATCTCATAGGCTGCAAGAATACCATGTAATTCATCCTTCTTCAGCTGGTCTAGATTTGTTAGTTCTTCCAATGCTGCAACTTTGGCCTCAAATTTTGTAGAAAGAGATCTTAGAATTTTGTCAATAATGAATTCATCCTTGATTTCTTCACCAAGTCCCCTCATGATATTCACTAATTCATCAACACGAAGAAAGTATGAAGCAATGTCTTCATCATCCTCCATTTTGAGAGTTTCCAACTTTCTTCTATGAGTTTGCAACTTTGCTTTCTTAACTTTTGCATCTCCTTCATAGATATTTTGAAGCTTGTCCCAAATCTCTTTGGCTGATTTGCACCTCATGACTTTTGTAAATTCAGAATCTGTTAGGCTGCAAAGAAGAGCATGCTTAGCTTTTGCATTGTCTTCACTTCTCTTCTTTCCTGCTTGATCCGTTGGAGGGGTAGCTGGAGGTGAATACCCATCTACAACAGATTGCCATACATCAAACCCAAGTGCATTCAAGTATGCTTCCATCTTGATATTCCAGAATGCATAATTAGTCCCATCAAAGATGGGTGCTTTCACCATGTTGCTTTGATTTGCCATAAGTGCTCTTAAGGATCTCCTTCAAGCGATTAAGCTATAAAGAAGGACCTTGCTCTGATACCAATTGAAGAGCACAAAAGATTTACTGAGAGGGGGGGGTGAATCAGTAAATCAATCTCAAACTTTTATTTTTAAAACTTTTCAATCTTTATTACAATCAACCATTTGATATGATCCAATTTCCACAAGTTGATACAATTTAATTGAAGTAATTTCTTTTTCAAGTAGGCACCAACCTACAAATTTACAATGAGATGATTTAGTAGAATAATTTCCACAAGGAACACCTAGACCTCTCCAGAATTTAGTAGACACCTGCCTACAAGGAGCACCAACCCCTAATGCAAGGCACCAAACCTTGACTTGATGGAAGTGAGACTGCCCTCAATCTGATCTGCACAAGCCCAACTCTCCAATCTGCTCTATGTGATCCAAGATATCACTTTCAGCCCACACAAGGAGGTAGGAATCTGACTGATCTGCAAGTCTTTTAATTTACACAACCACACATCTGGCCTCAAATGAGAAGTTAAATATATAGGTTGCTCAAAGATTGCAACACTCAACTTTTTCTTTTTCACCTTTAGTCATACCTTTTAGATGTGCCTTTTGCTTAATCAATTTCTCTTTGATTAATTTTCTGTTTACAAGCAAAATACAAATCTTTTTAACCTATATTTAAAAGAAATGACACATTTTTTCTTGAGATTTTCATGACTTCCATATCTGAAGGGATGCGTTCTTTACTCAGCATAATATAAAGACGTCTTCTAGTGAAGAAGAAAACGTTTTGGATAGGCACGTCTATTCAACATAGCCAGTTTATATTTTCTTTTGAAAATCGGACTTCATCTAAAAACATGTCTTTTAGACATCGTACCTTTCCAAAGCAGCAAGTCGTTTTGTTTAATCTCTGCTTAACTTGAAACTTGAACAGTCGTATCTTTCCACAATATTTATTAAACAGATTAAACAGATCGCATCTTTTAAAAAAGACGTTATTTCCTGTCCATGCAATAATCACGTCCTTCAGAAATATAGTGACCTTTCAAAACGCGTTTAAAAAGAAACAATGTTCTTTTAGAACACGTCCATTCAATGATTAAGTCTCTTCAGATTTTATAGTAACCTTTCAAAACGCGTAGATGAGAAGCATGAATGCGTCCACTCAAAATCGCGTTTCTTTTAAAAAAAATTATCATGACTTTCCAAAACGCGTTTGATTAGAAACATAATCCTCTTGGCATTTTCAAACATTCTTGTGTTGGTTTACTATTCCATAATGCTTGCTAACCAAATCGTTGATCTGTAGCATAAACTTTATGCATAACCTTTAAACTTTGTACATATTTTAATTTAGGCTCATTCATATTTCGATCTGCAGCATCAGAATTTTGATCTTTAGAACAAGCTTCATACAGATTTAATTCGGTCTTATATAGATTTTAATCTTGTAGCTTCAGACCTTCGATCATTAATATGGGCTTTAATGATTCTCTGGATATTTTTCATTTGCATCGAACATTTTTGTCGTGTGGTGATACTAACATCTGACCTTTCTTTAGTTTATGCATATTATTTTTCCAACTTCTCTTTATCACAACACAATTTAGCCGAATACTTTGACATCAATGACAATAATTCTAACAATCTCCCCCTTTGTCATTGATGGCAACTTGATGCTCCTTTTTGCTCCCCCTGAGTCCAACTTCTCCCCCTTTGACATCAATGGCAAGGGGTCTTCTAACAATGTTTCTGTTCCATGAAGCTACTAGATTTTGTGCGTAGCTCCCCCTGAATGCATGCTTCCATCAATTAACTTGATGGATGTGGAACAACTCTCAATTTGTCCCTTAGATATTCAAATGTATCTCTTGGAAGTGGTTTAGTAAATATATCAGCAGTTTGCTCTTTTGTAGTTATGTATTCTAAACACACTTGTCCTTCTCCTACTTGTTCTCTCAGAAAGTGATACTTAATAGGTATGTGCTTGGTTCTTGAGTGCATCACTGGATTCTTGGAGATATTGATTGCACTAGTATTATCACAATAGATAGTGCAGGGATGATCATACTCCACTTTGATGTCTTTTAAAGTTTGCCTCATCCATAAAAGTTGAGTGCAACATGCTGCTGCTGCAATATATTCAGCTTCAGCTGTAGATAGAGAGACTGATTCTTGTTTTTTGCTTATCCAAGACACTAGATTTCCTCCAAGGAAAAAGGCTCCTCCACTTGTACTTTTTCTATCATCTATATTACCAGCCCAATCAGCATCTGTGTATGCTTCAAGAGTGAAATCATTGCTGCTAGGGTACCATAGACCATAATCCATTGTGCCTTTCAAATATTTGAATATACGCTTTACTGCATGAACATGTGATTCTTTTGGTGCTGCTTGAAATCTGGCTACAACTCCAACAGCTTGCATTATATCTGGTCTTGTAGAAGTTAGATACAATAAACTTCCAATCATAGATCTATAAAGTGTTTGATTCACTTCTTGGGATTCATCATCTTTACTTAGCTTGCAACCTGTAATCATAGGAGTACTAACAGGATTGCAATCTTCCATCCTAAATCTTTTTAACATTTCTTTCACATATTTAGTTTGGGAGATGAAAATACCTTTGCTTAATTGTGAAATTTGTAGCCCAAGGAAGAAGGATAATTCTCCCAACATTGACATCTCAAATTCTTTTTGCATACATGATGAAAATTCTTTGCACATTTTGTTCTTGTCTCCACCAAAAATGATGTCATCTACATAGACCACCACAATCAATAAGTGTCCATCCTCTTCTTTGATGTATAGATTGCTATCTACATCTCCTCTTTTGAAACCTTGATCTTTGAGATATTTGTCAAGTCTAGAATACCAAGCTCTAGGAGCTTGTTTAAGCCCATAGAGAGCTTTCTTTAACTTGCACACATAATCCATGTCTTCTGCTAGTAGGAAGCCTTCAGGTTGTTCAATATAAACTTCCTCTTCTAAATCTCCATTAAGAAAAGCAGATTTGACGTCCATTTGGTAAACCTTAAACTTTTTGTGACTTGCATAGGATAAAAACATTCTAATTGCTTCAACCCTTGCAACTGGTGCGAAAGTTTCCTCAAAGTCTACTCCTTCAACTTGTGCATAGCCTTTGCACACTAACCTTGCTTTGTTCCTTGTGACTTGACCATCTTCATTTAATTTGTTTCTAAAAACCCATTTTGTGCCAATTACATTCTTATCTTTTGGTCTTGGAACAATTTCCCAAGTTTCATTTTTCTCTATTTGATCCAATTCTTCATTCATTGCATCAATCCAACTTTTGTCTTTGCTTGCTTCTTCAAAAGTTTTGGGCTCAACTTGAGATAGGAAAGCTGCATGACAATCTTCATTGTAATTCACCATTCTCCTTGTAGATCTACATCTATCTTGAAGGATCAAATCTTCAGGATGGTTCTTTTGAACAAACTTGGAAGGTGTCTTTGGTGTCTTCATGGGAGTCTTTTGTGAAGATTCTCCTTCTTTTGCCTCTTCCTCTTTTTCTTCTTCTTGGGAGTCCTCATCATCTTTGTCTTCTTCATTCATGGTTTGAACATGGTGATCACTTTGTTCAACTTCTTTGAATTGCTTCCCTTCATCAATTCTTACATTAGCACTTTCAACAATTTTGTGAGTTCTTTTATTGTAGCATCTATATGCCTTGCTTTTTGATGAGTAGCCAAGAAAGATTCCCTCATCTGCTCTTGAGTCAAATTTGCTCAAATCTTCTTCATCTCTTCTAATGTAGCAAGTGCTTCCAAAAATCTTGAAGTACTTGACAGTTGTTGGTCTTCCTTTCCAAAGTTCATAAGGTGTCTTCTCATTGTTCACTCTTATTTGTGCACGATTCAGAATGTAAACTGCTGTATGAATTGCTTCTTTCCAAAAGGAATCTGCTATCTTGTTTTGTTTTGGAGAGTTATTAAAAACTGATCTACAAACTTGAGCTTTGTGCCCAAGATTCTTACATTTGTAGCATAGATCATTATAGTCTATTAAAGGTGTGAAAGGATTATTATCTCTCCTAAGGTAGCTAGAACTATTTTTCACTTTATTTTTACAATTTAAGGCTTTGTGCCCAAATTTGTTACATACAAAACAATAACCATTAAATGCATAGAAGTGCCTACTATTCAATCTTCTATTAGAATCAGCACTTATCCAATCTTCTTCTCCTTGTTTTGAGAGAGTCTTGAAATCTTCTTTTGAGTTAGTGACCTTCTTGGATTTTTCTTCAAAACTGCTTCCCATTTTGCTTTGAAGAAGATCTTGAGCCTTCATTAACTCAATCAGCTTGCTGGATTCTTCATCAATCTTTGAGTGTTGATCCTTTGCTTTCTCCAATTCCAACTTTAGCATTGCTATCTCTTGCTCCAGCTTGTTACATTTCATCTCCTTTGTATTGAGTTTGTTTTTCAATTCATCTTCATTTCTTTCAGCTTCCATGATTTGAGCTCTCAAATCTTCAATGGTTTTGCTTGAATTCTCCAAATCATTTGTCATTTCCTTGATCTTCAACTTGTACTTGGCAGCCTTCTTCTTCAAGTCTTCATTCTTCTTGTAAGCATAGTGCAATTCTTCCTCAAGATCTACTTCCTCTCCTTCATCTTGATCTATTTCTTCTTCTTCTTCACATTCTTGTTCAACTTTTTGTTCTTCACATTCAGCCATAAACAATATTTCATCTTCCTCATTGCTTGAGCTATCTTCACTTTGTTCTTCAGAGGAGCTGCTATCTTTCTTTGAATAAAAACTCTTTTTATGTTTTTGAAATTTCTTCTTTGAGTTGAAATTCTTCTTTCCCTTTTTCTTATTGCTGATTTCCTTTTCTTCTTCACTAGAACTGCTTTCATTTTGAGGACATTTTGAATCATAATGTCCAACTTTTCCACAATTGAAGCATTTAAAAGGAAATTTTCCTTTGTATTTTCCTTTTCCTTTCTTAAGTTTTCCCATGAAGTAAGATTCAGCTTCATCACTTGATTTTTCATCCTTTTCTTCATGCTTGTTCTTGCCCTTTTTGGTTGCTTTGAATGAGACTTCCTTTTGTGGTGATTTACCTTCAATCCTCATCTCATAGGCTGCAAGAATACCATGTAATTCATCCTTCTTCAGCTGGTCTAGATTTGTTAGTTCTTCCAATGCTGCAACTTTGGCCTCAAATTTTGTAGAAAGAGATCTTAGAATTTTGTCAATAATGAATTCATCCTTGATTTCTTCACCAAGTCCCCTCATGATATTCACTATTTCATCAACACGAAGAAAATATGAAGCAATGTCTTCATCATCCTCCATTTTGAGAGTTCCAACTTTCTTCTATGAGTTTGCAACTTTGCTTTCTTAACTTTTGCATCTCCTTCATAGATATTTTGAAGCTTGTCCCAAATCTCTTTGGCTGATTTGCACCTCATGACTTTTGTAAATTCAGAATCTGTTAGGCTGCAAAGAAGAGCATGCTTAGCTTTTGCATTGTCTTCACTTCTCTTCTTTCCTGCTTGATCCGTTGGAGGGGTAGCTGGGTGAATACCCATCTACAGATTGCCATACATCAAACCCAAGTGCATTCAAGTATGCTTCCATCTTGATATTCCAGAATGCATAATTAGTCCCATCAAAGATGGGTGCTTTCACCATGTTGCTTTGATTTGCCATAAGTGCTCTTAAGGATCTCCTTCAAGCGATTAAGCTATAAAGAAGGACCTTGCTCTGATACCAATTGAAGAGCACAAAAGATTTACTGAGAGGGGGGGGTGAATCAGTAAATCAATCTCAAACTTTTATTTTTAAAACTTTTCAATCTTTATTACAATCAACTTTTTGATATGAACCAATTTCCACAAGTTGACACAATTTTATTGAAGTAATTTCTTTTTCAAGTAGGCACCAACCTACAAATTTACAATGAGATGATTTAGTAGAATAACTTCCACAAGGAACACCTAGACCTCTCCAGAATTTAGTAGACACCTGCCTACAAGGAGCACCAACCCCTAATGCAAGGCACCAAACCTTGACTTGATGGAAGTGAGACTGCCCTCAATCTGATCTGCACAAGCCCAACTCTCCAATCTGCTCTATGTGATCCAAGATATCACCTTCAGCCCACACAAGGAGGTAGGAATCTGACTGATCTGCAAGTCTTTAATTTACACAACCACATCTGGCCTCAAATGAGAAGTTAAATATATAGGTTGCTCAAAGATTGCAACACTCAACTTTTTCTTTTTCACCTTTAGTCATACCTTTTAGATGTGCCTTTTGCTTAATCAATTTCTCTTTGATTAATTTTCTGTTTACAAGCAAAACAGAAATCTTTTTAACCTATATTTAAAAGAAATGACACATACTTCTTGAGATTTTCATGACTTCCATATCTGAAGGGATGCGTTCTTTACTCAGCATAATATAAAGACGTCTTCTAGTGAAGAAGAAAACATTTTGGATAGGCACGTCTATTCAACATAGCCAGTTTATATTTTCTTTTGAAAATCGGACTTCATCTAAAAACATGTCTTTTAGACATCGTACCTTTCCAAAGCAGCAAGTCGTTTTGTTTAATCTCTGCTTAACTTTGAAACTTGAACAGTCGTATCTTTCCACAATATTTATTAAACAGATTAAACAGATCGCATCTTTTGAAAAAGACGTTATTTCCTGTCCATGCAATAATCACGTCCTTCAGAAATATAGTGACCTTTCAAAACGCGTTTAAAAAGAAACAATGTTCTTTTAGAACACGTCCATTCAATGATTAAGTCTCTTCAGATTTTATAGTAACCTTTCAAAACGCGTAGATGAGAAGCATGAATGCGTCCACTCAAAATCGCGTTTCTTTTAAAAAAAAAATTATCATGACTTTCCAAAACGCGTTTGATTAGAAACATAATCCTCTTGGCATTTTCAAACATTCTTGTGTTGGTTTACTATTCCATAATGCTTGCTAACCAAATCGTTGATCTGTAGCATAAACTTTATGCATAACCTTTAAACTTTGTACATATTTTAATTTAGGCTCATTCATATTTCGATCTGCTGACGCCAATTTTGATCTTTAGAACAAGCTTCATCTGGTTGTTCGATTCTTATAGTTTTAATCTTGTAGCTTGGACCTTGATCATTAATATGGGCTTTAATGATTCTCAGGATATTTTTTCATTTTGCATGAACATTTTTGTGGGTGTGGTGATACTAACTTGTCGACCTTTCTTTAGTTTTATGCATATTATTTTCCAACTTCTCTTTATCCTTAATTTGGCGAATGTACGGCATCAATGACAATAATTCTGTAATCTCCCCTTTGTATTGGTGGCAACTTGATGCCCTTTTTTCCTCCCTAGTCCAACTTCTCCCCTTGACATCATTTGTGAGGGTCTTCTAATTTGTTCCATGGAAACTACTTTTCTTATAGATTTTAATAAATAGCTCCCAATACATGCATCCATCAATTAATTTGATGGATGTGGAACAACTCTCAATTTGTCCCTTAGATATTCAAATGTATCTCTTGGAAGTGGTTTAGTAAATATATCAGCAGTTTGCTCTTTTGTAGTTATGTATTCTAAACATACTTGTCCTTCTCCTACTTGTTCTCTCAAAAAGTGATACTTAATAGGTATGTGCTTGGTTCTTGAGTGCATCACTGGATTTTTGGAGATATTGATTGCACTAGTATTATCACAATAGATAGTGCAGGGATGATCATACTCCACTTTGATGTCTTTTAAAGTTTGCCTCATCCATAAAAGTTGAGTGCAACATGCTGCTGCTGCAATATATTCAGCTTCAGCTGTAGATAGAGAGACTGATTCTTGTTTTTTGCTTATCCAAGACACTAGATTTCCTCCAAGAAAAAAGGCTCCTCCACTTGTACTTTTTCTATCATCTATATTACCAGCCCAATCAGCATCTGTGTATGCTTCAAGAGTGAAATCATTGCTGCTAGGGTACCATAGACCATAATCCATTGTGCCTTTCAAATATTTGAATATACGCTTTACTGCATGAACATGTGATTCTTTTGGTGCTGCTTGAAATCTGGCTACAACTCCAACAGCTTGCATTATATCTGGTCTTGTAGAAGTTAGATACAATAAACTTCCAATCATAGATCTATAAAGTGTTTGATTCACTTCTTGGGATTCATCATCTTTACTTAGCTTGCAACCTGTAATCATAGGAGTACTAACAGGATTGCAATCTTCCATCCTAAATCTTTTTAACATTTCTTTCACATATTTAGTTTGGGAGATGAAAATACCTTTGCTTAATTGTGAAATTTGTAGCCCAAGGAAGAAGGATAATTCTCCCAACATTGACATCTCAAATTCTTTTTGCATACATGATGAAAATTCTTTGCACATTTTGTTCTTGTCTCCACCAAAAATGATGTCATCTACATAGACCACCACAATCAATAAGTGTCCATCCTCTTCTTTGATGTATAGATTGCTATCTACATCTCCTCTTTTGAAACCTTGATCTTTGAGATATTTGTCAAGTCTAGAATACCAAGCTCTAGGAGCTTGTTTAAGCCCATAGAGAGCTTTCTTTAACTTGCACACATAATCCATGTCTTCTGCTAGTAGGAAGCCTTCAGGTTGTTCAATATAAACTTCCTCTTCTAAATCTCCATTAAGAAAAGCAGATTTGACGTCCATTTGGTAAACCTTAAACTTTTTGTGACTTGCATAGGATAAAAACATTCTAATTGCTTCAACCCTTGCAACTGGTGCGAAAGTTTCCTCAAAGTCTACTCCTTCAACTTGTGCATAGCCTTTGCACACTAACCTTGCTTTGTTCCTTGTGACTTGACCATCTTCATTTAATTTGTTTCTAAAAACCCATTTTGTGCCAATTACATTCTTATCTTTTGGTCTTGGAACAATTTCCCAAGTTTCATTTTTCTCTATTTGATTCAATTCTTCATTCATTGCATCAATCCAACTTTTGTCTTTGCTTGCTTCTTCAAAAGTTTTGGGCTCAACTTGAGATAGGAATGCTGCATGACAATCTTCATTGTAATTCACCATTCTCCTTGTAGATCTACATCTATCTTGAAGGATCAAATCTTCAGGATGGTTCTTTTGAACAAACTTGGAAGGTGTCTTTGGTGTCTTCATGGGAGTCTTTTGTGAAGATTCTCCTTTTGCCTCTTCCTCCTTTTTTTCCTCTTGGGAGTCCTCATCTTCTTTGTCTTCTTCATTCATAGTTTGAACATGGTGATCACTTTGTCCAACTTCTTTGAATTGCTTCCCTTCATCAATTCTTACATTAGCACTTTCAACAATTTTGTGAGTTCTTTTGTTGTAGCATCTATATGCCTTACTTTTTGATGAGTAGCCAAGAAAGATTCCCTCATCTGCTCTTGTGTCAAATTTGCTCAAATCTTCTTCATCTCTTCTAATGTAGCAAGTGCTTCCAAAAATCTTGAAGTACTTGACAGTTGCTGGTCTTCCTTTCCAAAGTTCATAAGGTGTCTTCTCATTATTCACTCTTATTTGTGCACGATTCAGAATGTAAACTGCTGTATGAATTGCTTCTTTCAAAGATCTGCTATCTTGTTTTGTTTTGGAGAGTTATTAAAAACTGACCTACAAGCTTGAGCTTTGTGCCCAAGATTTTTACATTTGTAGCATAGATCATTATAGTCTATTAAAGGTGTGAAAGGATTATTATCTCTCCTAAGGTAGCTAGAACTATTTTTCACTTTATTTTTACAATTTAAGGCTTTGTGCCCAAATTTGTTACATACAAAACAATAGCCATTAAATGCATAGAAGTGCCTACTATTCAATCTTCTTTTAGAATCAGCACTTATCCAATCTTCTTCTCCTTGGTTTGAGAGAGTTTTGAAATCTTCTTTGGAGTTAGTGACCTTCTTGGATTTTTCTTCAAAACTGCTACCCATTTTGCTTTGAAGAAAATCTTGAGCCTTCATTAGCTCAATCAGCTTGCTAGATTCTTCATCAATCTTTGAGTGTTGATCCTTTGCTTTCTCCAATTCCAACTTTAGCATTGCTATCTCTTGCTCCAGCTTGTCACATTTCATCTCCTTTGTATTGAGTTTGTTTTTCAATTCATCTTCATTTCTTTCAGCTTCCATGATTTGAGTTCTCAAATCCTCAATGGTTTTGCTTGAATTCTCCAAGTCATTTGTCATTTCTTTGATCTTCAACTTGTACTTGGCAGCCTTCTTCTTCAAGTCTTCATTTTTCTTGTAAGCATAGTGCAATTCTTCCTCAAGATCTACTTCCTCTCCTTCATCTTGATCTATTTCTTCTTTTTCTTCACATTCTTGTTCAACTTTTTGTTTTTCACATTCAGCCATAAACAATATTTCATCTTCCTCAATGCTTGAGCTATCTTCACTTTGTTCTTCAGAGGAACTGCTATCTTTCTTTGAATAAAAACTCTTTTTATGTTTTTGAAATTTCTTCTTTGAGTTGAAATTCTTCTTTCCCTTTTTCTTATTGCTGATTTCCTTTTCTTCTTCATTGGAACTGCTTTCATTTTGAGGACATTTTGAAGCATAATGTCCAACTTTTCCACAATTAAAGCATTTAAACGGAAATTTTCCTTTGTATTTTCCTTTTCCTTTCTTAAGTTTTCCCATGAAGTAAGATTCAGCTTCATCACTTGATTTTTCATCCTTTTCTTCATGCTTGTTCTTGCCCTTTTTGGTTGCTTTGAATGAGACTTCCTTTTGTGGTGATTTACCTTCAACCTCATCTCATAGGCTGCAAGAATACCATGTAATTCATCCTTCTTCAGCTGGTCTAGATTTGTTAGTTCTTCCAATGCTGCAACTTTGGCCTCAAATTTTGTAGAAAGAGATCTTAGAATTTTGTCAATAATGAATTCATCCTTGATTTCTTCACCAAGTCCCCTCATGATATTCACTAATTCGTCAACACGAAGAAAGTATGAAGCAATGTCTTCATCATCCTCCATTTTGAGAGTTTCCAACTTTCTTCTATGAGTTTGCAACTTTGCTTTCTTAACTTTTGCATCTCCTTCATAGATATTTTGAAGCTTGTCCCAAATCTCTTTTGCTGATTTGCACCTCATGACTTTTGTAAATTCAGAATCTGTTAGGCTGCAAAGAAGAGCATGCTTAGCTTTTGCATTGTCTTCACTTCTCTTCTTTCCTGCTTGATCCGTTGGAGGGGTAGCTGGAGGTGAATACCCATCTACAACAGATTGCCACACATCAAACCCAAGTGCATTCAAGTATGCTTCCATCTTGATATTCCAGAATGCATAATTAGTCCCATCAAAGATGGGTGCTTTCACCATGTTGCTTTGATTTGCCATAAGTGCTCTTAAGGATCTCCTTCAAGCGATTAAGCTATAAAGAAGGACCTTGCTCTGATACCAATTGAAGAGCACAAAGATATACTGAGAGGGGGGGGTGAATCAGTATATCAACAAACTTTTACCCTCTTACTTATTTATCAACTTCAAACTTAAACATACATCAACTATTTGATATGAACCAATTTACACAAGTTGACACAACTTTTATTGAAATGATTTTTACAAGGTAGGCACCAGCTTACAGATTTACAACTAGATAATTTAGTAGGACACAACCTACAAGGAACATCCAAACCTTTACAACTTTAGTAGGCACCTACCTACAAGGAGTACTAGCCCCTAATGCAAGGCACCAACCTTGACTTGATGGTTGCAAGATGATGCCTTCAATCTGACCTGCACTATCCCAAACCTCCAATCTGCCTTTGGTGATTAATGATCTCACACTCAGCCCACACAAGGAGATGAGACTTCAGATTTTGAATGCTCTCTTACACACACAACCACACTGAGAATTTGAAAGGATTGTAATTGATATATCTCACTCAAGCATTGTGTCTTTTAAATGAGAGAACACAACAAATTTTGTACCCTTCAAAGATATCTTTTCACAAAATAAATCTGAATTTGTTTGTTGAGGGTCGACTTAGTTTACAATGTTCACCTCTTTCCCTTTTTTCTTTTTAATAAAAAGAACTATATTTAAATGACGTCTTTCAATTGATTACTAGAAATTAGATCTTTTTAGAAGAGACACGTCTCTATTGACCAGTTGCATCCTTTCAAAAAAACGTCTCTTCAAACTCAGTTTGATTCGCATTAGTCTAAATGATAAAAAGACGCCCTTGTCTTTAATCGTATCTTTTCAGCAGAACATGCTTTTTCAAATTGTTTTATTCGTATCTCTTCAGTAAGGCGAATTGAGTTCAAAACATGTCTTTTTCAAGAGCCACTTTTCAAGAACAAGTTTGTTTTGCTTAATCACGTCTTTTGGAGATCGCATTTTTTAAACAGCAATCACGTCTTTTGGAGATCACATTTTTAAACAGCAATCACGTCTTTTGGAGATCGCATTTTTTAAACAGCAAGTCGTTATGTTAAGTCTCTTCTTTTGCTTAAGTTATAACAAATTTCAACTTGGATCTGTTAAAACAAATAATCCATCCTTCTAACCGCGTATATGAAGAATTAATTAGAATATTTTGCTTCAGATTAGACGTCTACCATTTAGTAATCCTTCTACTTGAGTTTTAGATTAGATCTGGAATAATGTAGTCTGCAGTTCCAAACTGGAAATACGTGATCTGCAATTTCGAGTAAGAACAGATTGTAGATACATTTTTGATTTGTAGCAGCCTATCTTAGAATCGAAATCTTTTCTCCTGTTCTCAATCAACGTCTTCTTTGATCAGATGTGATCTTTGTAGCAGCCTATTTTAGAATCGAAATCTTTTCTCTTGTTCTCAATGCCTTCTTTGATCAGATGTGGTCTTTATCAAACTTATTTAATCTGATTAATGGTTTGATGGTTTTGACATCAATGACAACTTTTCCAACATTTACTCCAATGAAAGTTGTCACGGTTCATATGCACATAATTTTTTAATGACTTTGCAATAACAAATTCATACACCTTAACTAAAATCACTGTTGTACGGCCAGCATGAAATATTGACTCTCCCAACACTCACTGTGCGGCTGCAGCAGGCAGTACGGTTTCATGTAGAAATTCATTGGTCAAGCAAGTCAATGATCCAGGATTTCAAACTAGTAGCCCAGCATTGCGAAATGATTTTAAACATCATCCACCACCAACATGCCTCCAAACAACTCCTGCAACCACACACTAATGTACGGACTTGCTCTTGTACAGATCCTGAAGTATGCGATCTCTCCAAAGGATTTAAAATAGACAGCAACGTCGTCTTCAGAATATTGTAAGTCTTTAGCTTCATGCAGGACAATGAAACAACCTTTGAAAATCTCCAAATCTCTCAAAATAGTTTCTGAGCATAGGATGATGGTATGGCTGCCTGGAACATGTACGGCTACATGCAAAATTTCAATCTTTCAGATAACTTGAATTTTAATAAACAAATATGCTTGCATAGCCATTATGATAGTTTTCAAACAGTACCCACAAGCAATTTCTGCTCATAACTCCATTTGCAATCCAAATAAGAAGTACGGCCCAGTTAATATGTACAGACCAGCTGCTGGTATGGCTTCAGAAATAAAATCAATGGTCCTTATTTTGTATGGTTTGAATGCATTAAAGACATTGCTCAGCTAAATAAATTCCATTGTAGACAAACCCAAAATCATATCTGAATTCCAACAATCTTTACCAGCAAGAAATGGTGTACATGTCTGCCTTGTACGGACTATCCAGAAGGTACAGCCTCTCTAGAAATTCATTAGTGATAGCAAACACTAGTTACAAGGTTCAAGAATAATCTCCCAACCACAGGTAAAACAATGAATCAATACCCAAAACCATCCAATGTTTCTATCAGCAACTGCATACAAATCATGGAGGTACAGTACATGTAATGGTACAGCCCGGTCAAAGTATGTTCTCAGTATAAAATATTAAATGTGCATTTAAACTCCTGATTTAATATAAGAATCTCACCATCCAACTAAAATGATTTAGATAAGATAATACCCAGAATCACAATGTCTTAGTTTTTATAGAATCAACTGAATTATGAAATTTCTTGACTTAACCTTAACAGGTACGATCAACACTGGTATTGTAAAATCTTCAATAAATCCTTGATTCAACACCCAGGAGACATCAGTCAACCTCGAAGATGTTATCCTTAATGGAGGTTTTCGTCCCCAATAAGTTATGAAATCCAACTGCAAAACTCCTTTCTCAAAATAAAATCCAGCCTACCAACAAAAAGACTCCAGAGAACTTTTATTCTCCATCTCTCAATAACTCCTCACCACCTTCTTGAATTCTCACCTTTTGCTTTTTTTCCAATTTAATTCTTTTTTGAATTCACCCCAAAAGTAACTTCTTTAATTTATTTAATTTTTCTAAAACTTAAGTTTTTTTTTTTTTGATTCATAAGCTTTTATAAAATCAACATAAAAAATAAGGAACAACAGGGCCAAACAGGCCAAGCATAATGAAGAAGAGAGAATTGGAAGAGACACATGATAAGGAGAGGAAAGCCTAAGAAGACTAAGGAGAGGAAGAGAAACACATCTCTCTAAAAGTATCAGAAGATAACCAAAAACATAGCCCACAAGGCATTCAGTCCAAACTCATAGAGAAGCTAGGATTTTTTCCCATGCCGTGAGAGGAGGGCCTCCATAATCCACTGAGAGCCTCCTCCCACAGCCTCCATTCCTTCCATACGGAGTTTCTCCGCATCGCTTTTCCAACCTTTTTTCTTTGCAGTTCCGCAATCTA
Organism: Sequoia sempervirens; assembly: GCA_007258455.2. NCBI lineage: Eukaryota > Viridiplantae > Streptophyta > Pinopsida > Cupressales > Cupressaceae > Sequoia > Sequoia sempervirens. Next base: position 54,325 of record VDFB02279020.1, read on the forward strand.
GTTTAATTTTACTGCTGTCCCATTGAGCAATCCCGAGTTTTCATGAAGGAGCCAAAATTAAGTCAAGTTCGAAGAGCTCGAAGTTCTCTTCCAGATCCTCCATGAAAGGGTAAGTGCCCTCAAAATTTGAACCTCATCCTCTGAGACAATTAAAGGTAGTTGATCATCAGCAATGTTGTCGGTCAAAGCAACAGGTGGAGATGAAATGGGCACCATGAGAGACTCAGGCACAGGCTCAAGAACAAAGTGAGGAAAATAACTTTCCATGATTCTGCCAGATAAAATCAACATCAAGGCCTTCTATTTTTTTGATCCATTTTTGGAGACTAATACATCTCATGCCATAGGATCCCTAGGCAGTACAGGCCTCAACTTTGTGGCCCAAGTTGTTGCAGCGGAAACATCTGAAGGGAAGCCCCTCAAAGTTCAAAAATTGCGTCCAAGTGCCTTTAGAAGAATGAATTTGAATGGAGTGAGGGAGAGGAAGGGAAATGTTCGTCAACGCACATACCCTGATAAACCTATGAGAGGTAGCACTCCTATCCGAATCAATCTTAACAAAAAAACCCACCTGATTAATCAGATTTTTTATTAGCTCAGAAGATCGCATGACAAGAGGCAAGTTATAAACCCTGATCCACATGGGAATTTTAGTGACCTTGGTAGAGGTTAGGTCAAAAAAAGGTGACCAAGGAGATAGAAAGACTCCAGAGTTCCCAAAAAACCAAGGATCGTTATGCATTACGAAATTGCAATCGTCAGTCGAGGTGAAAGAAAACAGAAAAAAACCAAAATCTAGAGATTCTACCTTTGAAGTAGGGATATTATTCCAGGTGTTCTTTACCTATTCAAATACCAAGTCAATGGACAGTCGCCTACACATAAATCTCAAGATCAAAGAATGGGCACCAATGTCCGAAGAAACCTCATTGATGCAATCATCTGAGATCAGGAGGTCCGCTAGTTAGTTGGTAAAGACAACCTCCGCATCGCCAACTGAACAAGAGGAGCCCACAATGCCCTGTACATGATCTATTTTGGGAGGGACATCAGGAGTCGGAGAGAATTTAGGTGGAGATGGGTTAGGGTTTAACCACCAAATCTGTTCCAAGCAAAAAGCATTGCATTCGTGAAACGGATTTTCCCGATTTTTGCATTTCACTGTGGGGTCTAAGGCTAGATCTGGAGACGTTGCCGACATTGGCATCTCCCCCGCACCAGAGCCAGCACCAAGGGAATCAAAGCTCCAAGCGGGAGGCAGGGAGGAAGGAGAGCCCACAAATTTCTGAGAGACGACTGAGCAAAGGGCGTACTGTGTCCTCCCATCCCTCGCAATGCCACCACCCTTTCTTTTTGCATATCGCACCCTTCTTTCCCTTAGGCAATTCCTTCATCCTAGCACCGAAATGCAGAATCAGCACTCCATCGCCCGCATCAGGAGGCTCGACATCGCGCAAAATTTTGACGCCTTCGCACATGATTCCTTCCTTTTTCTAAAACTTAAGTTACCTTTGGACTATTAAAATAATTAATTTAAGTTGTCTTTTTAATTTGACCTTTTTCGACAACTTAAAATTAATTATTTAATTATATGCTAACTCATAAAAATTGGGGACATTAAGCCAGTATTGGCATGGTGTGATGGTTTATCAATGGCATTGTTGTTCTTGCCACCAAGGTTCAAATCCCGTTGGGGTGGTATTGTTGAATGGTTGTATCCGGTTCATAGCTCCGGTCAAAAGCGTTTACCCCTTGAATAAAAAAAAAATAAAAAATAAAAATTGGGGACATTACAATAAAATTAAAATACTAAGTTCCTGAGTTCAGCTCCTAGATCTGTACCCAATTTCAACAGCCCAATGTGCTTTTCAAAATGGCCCAGGTTTGCTCTCTTAGAGTACCTTGCTCAATTATGGCCCAGCTTTGTCTGAGACGAAAATGAGACGAACCCACACATGGAACCCAACACCATCCCTGAGTGACCAGAAAATGACTCAGTGAAATCAGCTTAGTCACTTAATGTTCTCATGAAGGCTTATCCTTACATTGAACACTCTTAAATAATTGACAACTCTTTAACAAGAAAAGCATATGAACAAAGTTGCAGATATTATATTGTTAGGGTGAAACAGAGGCATAGTGTTGTGATTGATCTGGATTCTCAACACTTGGGATGCTAATGTCATGAAGGAACTACAAATAGGCAATGGTTTCAAACTTTCAACACTACTCAAAATTGTCTTATGCTAAACCATCCTAGACAGGAAAAAGAACATAGGTGCAGGCTTTGAAGACACTGAAGCTTTCCAAATTCTTGTGCTTCAGTTATAAAAGACTCTTGAGATCCTCTTTGACATTTCCTTGCTACTATATGATCTTCCTTAGTGTTTCTCAGCTAATTGGTTGAGTTGAATATATGTTGCTTCAACTTATGAGTATTAGAAAAGTGATATATTATTAGGGAAGTGTTAACCAATTGCAAGGATTGGTCCAAATCCAGCTAGATCTAATTTTTCTGGACAAAAACTAGATTTGACCAACTCTGTCCAAAGTTTTCATTTCCTATAGGAAGTTCAACAAAAAAACAATAATTGCCAAATGAATTGAATGTTTCGAACCTGATAAGTATGGTATGGTTAAATGCAAGGAAATAGAAAGAGAAGTCATTTCCACCACACTGAAGCCATTTGAGTTGTTGAAACAAATGCAAAAGATTGTCCCCACACCTACACATATGCAGCACAAGCCTTAGACAAATATGCATCTTAAGGTGTTCAGACCTTTGTCAACGTCGATATAAGTCCATAATGGCAAAAGCAAGGTAGTGAACCTTGTCACTTTAATGGCTAAGGGTAAACAACATGCGATAGTCCATATTAAAACACACTGAGTCAAACATTGATAAATGCATTCTATTTTGAAGGTTTGGAAGTTAATATGTTGACAATTACCACATGTTGAAATATATAAAGAGGGGCAAATTGAACTCAAATTATGTGAATTATAATGCAAGTTGCATGGCTTGTCTTGTGCAGCAACATGGTATGCAACTAGGTTGATAGCTGAAGTTGCAGAAGTTTGGCTAGCCATGCCACCAAGAAAGTCTTCTGATGGTAGTATTGTTGATGCGTGTTTTATGACTCACCAAGCACTTTAGAATAAAGAATCCAGAGACACTCTATCCTCTCTTGAAAAACTGACTAGTATGCTAAGATTGCCAAAAGATCATACAGCAATTCCAATGTTTCATAAGTTGGGTGCGGATACGCTCTGTGGAAGATATGATTTTGCTGATAATCACAAAAGGGATTTACTCTAGCAAGTTACTTATAAAGCAATGACCTAGATGCAATGATATATATTTTTTTTGGTTTTTTGGATTTCGGGTAAAAAATGAAAAAAAGAGTAAGGGTTGAGGAATCCTATACTATTGCTATGAACTCAAGAGACAGTAAAGATTGAATGAAACCAAATAACAATACTTTGTTTCGCCACGAAATACGACAACTACACAAAGCAAGTGCAATCTTCCAGGAATTTGTGCTTAAAATTTTCTTACTACGAACAACACCATCAATAGAACAATATCATTCGAAGTAATACAATGAAGCTTCCACACAAAAGGCTCAGTCTAACTTTACGTATTGAATAGAAAGCATCCATTCAAAGAAAGTATGAACCAAGTTTCACTTATCTTTACGATCAATCTATCATTCCATTAACATACATCTAAAATAGATCCTAACTTGAAACCATTCAATGAGGAAGAGAAATAAGTAACCATGCAACCATTTGACAATAAGAGAATTCAAAGCACCTCATGCATCATGAACTTCATTATCAAAATAGTCTTTTGCAACAATTTCATAAAACTCTCTCTCTTATTATGCTATCTATCTCTTCTATCTTCTATGTATCTATCTATCCGTCTCTCTATCTGTGTTTGTATTTTTCTATATCTAATGAGAGAATGAGAGAGGGTTTATATAGAGTTGTCGGAGTACAATGAACAACCGAGATTAATCAGGAATCAACGGCAGATATTAAAAAATCAATAACCCTAATTAAGGTTTCCAAAAGCACAATCAGATAACAGGCAGTGAACTAGAGCAGAGAGCTATTCTTGAGGGGGTTCATCCTTATCCTCTTCGGTCACAGTATACTGGATAAATTTAGAAACTATCATGTCAACCTCATCAATCAAGACAGGTGGCAACGCATTGATCCTGAATTCCAGCAGATTGAGATCATCCGAGCATCCGGAAAAAGTGTCTTCCCATTCTGATTCCTATTGCTGGAAACCACGAAAGATGAACATGAAGTCAGCTGCCCTAGTCAAATTTTGTTTGTAGACAGGTCCAGTGGTGAAGAAGATATCCTGAATTTTGCTCTTCAAGTTTTCGAACTACAAGTTGTTTGCTCGTACAGTGTCCTTTTCAAGCGCATCTGCAGCCACAGCTAGGATCTTCTCTCAAATTTCTTTTGTCTTCTCCTCAATTTGGATTGTATCAACCTTAACCTTTTCTATGATTTCACTTCGTATGATCAGTGTCATGTACCAACTGTAGAAATCATAAGTTGCCCCTGGTGCAATTACCTCTCCACTGACCAGCTCTTGCTTCGGCACTCCCTTAAGCACTTTGAGACATGGAAGGACTCTATCTCGAACATCCTGGGCATTATCCCATGTTTATGCTAGTGTTGCAATTCTCGAAAGTAAGGAAGAAGTTTTTCCATATGCCATTGCGAATCTTTCTGCAAATACGGCCACCTCTTGCATGTTGCTACTCAACCATTCTTTAGTTTCCTTAGCTATATTCTTCTCCTCTTCAACAATCTCCTGAGAAATATTCATCAGCGGAGGAGCTGCTAAAGTAGTTTGATCGAGAGGCTTAGTTAGGTGCTGAATATACTCCTTGAGTCTTTCAACCTCTCGTTTATACAACCTTTTCTTTATTGTTTCCTTCTCCAGCCTGGCTTTGATAGTGGCAACAGAATTGTCCAACTCTTCCATCTCGTCCCTTAGTGGTAGGGCCTAAGTAGACAATGGTGATAGCATACTCCTAGGGAGTAATTTTTTCCCTCGGTTTGTCAACTGTCGGTACAGCAACTTGGACTGTACGATGCCCAGCTTCGTCTCTCTGGATGGTAGAGAAGGTTTTGGCAGGTTCCTTTGCACTAACTGCTTCCAGTCTGGCCAGGAAATCGGTCATGTCATCTTCTTCTTCTTGAACCTCTTCAGGCTCCTTTATCTTAAATCTCTCTTTCAACCAATCAAAAATAGTTGGCTGCACAATTTCTTCTTGAATATCCTGTGCGACCTGAATTTCTTGGATTCCTCTCAAGGCTGAAATCATACCATCTTCAAACTCATTGTCCAAGACTCCAAAATATCAACCTCATTGTATGACTCCAAAACCTCGGTGACCTCGGTGTCTGTGGGTGATGGAGGTTCATCATCTTCAGGCAGAATAGGGATAGGAGAGGGAATCTGTATATCTCCAAGAGATTCGTCAATGTCCAAGATTTCATTCACATTTGCGGAGATGGCAGAACGAAGAGGCTCCAGTCTTTGTTGCTTCCTAGCAGGTCCTTCATTGGCAATTCCTTTTCCCTTCGCTTCTTTCCTTTTCTTAGGTTTTGAGCTTTCAATTGGCTCATCTCCTTGGCTTGCTCTAGCATTAGAAGAGTAAGATTCCGATTCGCCCATCAGAGTGTATGTCAAAGGCATTCCTCTCAACCGCAGGTCTTTGAGCTGCTGGTCTGCCCACCATTGTGAATACTTGGTGACAGGCCTCATAAAGGTATCCAAGTCAGCAATTTCAGGTTCTGACCAGCGCATGGGAGGAAGAGGTTGATTTTCATCGAAACCTGGCTGTGTGAATACGCCATCATCCTCAAGTTGGTCAGGCACGTGGAAGAGTTTTATTGTTCTAATCAAGCTGACAGGCAGTCTGGACCACAATCTTCTCCTGACATCAAATTCATCAGTGGCATTAGCCCAGTAATCTTCCAGGTCCACTTGGTGTTTATACTTCCTTCCATTCACAATTCTGATATGATGGTGAGGATCGAAATTGGCTCGAGACCGGTATGATGTGAAAGGATACCACTGCATTTCTAGTCTGGCACCTTCAGCTGCCTGTGCGGACGAACAATACTCTTCCATGTTCCCAATAAAGAATGGGAAAGTGACGGCTGCTTTCTACTTGGGCCTTTGGATATTTTGGAAATTCTCCAATTGCCTAAGTACCTCCAGTAGGATCATCCTGTGAGTGGGGTAGATAGGAAGTTTGTACAGATTGCCAGTGAATCCCTGGATTCGAATATAAGTAAATCTAGGAAACTGGGTGTACCAGGATCCATACTTACTGATAAGATTTTTTGCCTCATGTGTTAGCCCCTGATGGGTTCCTCGTTGTAGCATCCTTGTGATAGTCATCAAGAATGCGTCGTGTGCTCTTCTAAAATGGGATTTGGCAGAAAGTTGCAATTGAGGATAACATTCATATACCTTGAACTGATTTTCTCCATTGCCGACAACACCTTTGCATATCAACCTAGGATATTTATAGGCTCTGGCCAATAAGTAAACGATATAGGAACCTGTTGGTGTACGTTTTATCATCCACCAAACACTTCAGAATAAAATGCCCAAAGACACTCTATCCTCTCTTGAAAAACCACCGCGTATGCTAAGATTGCGAGAAGATCATATGGCGATTCCAAGGTTTCTTTAGTCGGGTCTCGACGTGTGGATAAGCTCAATGGCCGTTGTGATATGCTGGTAATAAACAAGGGGACTTACGTAAGAAAATCTTCACAAGTTTAGGACTTAGGGAATTTATCATTAAAGGCTTCTCAATTAGGACTTTCAATTGTGGATCTCAAAAAAAATGGCAAAAGGACAAGGGTTTAGGAGAATCTAGTCTATGCCTAAGAACTCAAGAGACAATAAAGACTCGGTGAAGAGGATAAACCACACTTTGTTTCGCCTCCTGCAGGACAACATACGCAAAATGGGTGCAATCTTCAAGGGTTGTGAGAATAATTTTCAAACCTCGAATGAGGCTGAAGTTAAGTTTCCACAATTAAGAGCTCAGGCTAACTTTACGCATCGAATGCAAATCATCCATTCGAAGAAAGTATGAGCTACACTTCACCATTGAATCAATACGATCAATCTTTCATTCAATTAACCAACTTTCAAAGCAAATTCTACTTAATCTTAACTTTAACTTTAATCTATGGCGGAAGAAGATATGCAACCTCGCTTACTATTTGATAAGAAGTTATTCAAGGCAAATCATGCTCAAGAGCTTTTATTATTCAAAATAGTCTCAATGCAACAATTTCATACTCTATCTCCACACAAATGAAAGTGAGAGAGCATCAGTTTATATAGAGTTTCAAAAATGAAATGAAGGGCCGAGATTAAAACAAGATTAACGGCCAAGATTATTACAACCAAACCCTAATTAGGGTTTCCCAAAATAACAAGAGTCATCCATAGTAAACTATCAATAGAGAGGCAGTTAAAGCTATATTCTAGGAGAGGCGTCCTTATCCTTCTGAGCAGCATTATGCTTGGCGAATCTGGACACTACTGCAATGACCTCCTCCATCGTGACGGGTGGCAGCATGCTGATCCGAAATTCGAGCTCATCCAAGTTCTCTGCACATTTGGCAAAGGTATTCGCCCATTCTGCTTCCTGCTTCCTAAAGTCATTCCGGATGGCCGAAAGACTTGCCACTCTCGCAAAATCCTTTCTTAGAAGTGGTCCAGTAGTCGAGAAGAAAACTTCTTGAACCTTTCGTTTCAGCTCCTCCAGCTGCATATCCTTTTCTCGGACAATCTCTTGATCAAACATTTTTGCAGCTGTCATGTGAATTTTCTCTCGAATATCCTTTACCTGCTCCTTGATTCTAAGTCCATCCACTTTTGCCTTCTCCAAAACTTCCCTACGTATAGTTACTGACCAAAACCAATGATTGAAATCATATGCTGCTCCTGCAGCAATCACCTTCCTGTCGACCAACTCCTCTCTTGGAGTGCTTTTCAATAGCCTGAGGCATGGAATAAGCCTCTCCTGCATATCTGGAAGTCCTTCCCATGTTTCCGCCATATCCATAAGTCTGGAAAGGAAGCATGAAGTTTGCCCATAAGCAAGCGCCAGTTTTTCCATGAACAATGCAGCTTCTGTGCCTTCACTCGCCATCCGGTCCTGAGCTTCCTTGGCTGTTACCATTCTACACTCGACATCCTTGGTCATTTCCTGTGATGAACCGAGAAGAGGAGGAACAATCGCACTGTCCTGATCAAGTGGCTGAGTCAAATGCTGTATATATTCCTTAAGACGTTCGACCTCCTTCTTATACTCCTTCTTCTTAGCCACTTCCTTCTCCAGTCTCGCTTTGATGGTCGAGACGGAATTATCTAACTCCTCTACTTCTTGACCTTTCGAGGTAGGGCCAAGGTCAACAGTGGTTATAGCATACTCCTGAGGAGTGATCTCGTCCTGTGGCTTGTCCACCGTAGGTACTGCAATGTGCACGGAGCGGTTGCCTGTCTCGTTCCTCTGAATGGTGGAGAATTTCTTGGCAGGTTTCTTGATTGCGACTTGCTCCAATCTTGCCAAGAAATCGGCAGTATCATCCTCCTCTTGTTGAGCTTCTGTAGGTACCTGGATCTTCATTCTCTCTAACAGCCACCCTGGAATGGTCAGCTGCTCAATCCCATCCTCTACCTGAACCTCTTCTTCATTCGGAACATCCACAACCCCTCTGAGAGCGGAAATCATTCCCTCCTCGAAGTCATTGTTCCGAGCTTCGATCTCATTGTCTGAACCCAAGATTTCCGTGCCCGTAGGTGACAAGGGCTCCTCATCATCTAGCTGAATAGGTTCATCATTCACTTCCTGAACTGCCGGAGGTTCAAGCATTTCTACCAAGGATTCGTCTATAGTAGCTACCAACTCGTCAATATTCC